>PVJX010051201.1:0-10383 GCA_004027295.1 Dolichotis patagonum | reverse complement strand
CTTTCCTTTTGTCATTTTTCTATATTTCCTTACTTTGAGCGGTGTTCCAAAGCTTTCTCTGCTTATGTGGCAAATTACCTGTTACACCCACAGTTCCTGGAGGGGCAGTGGCTCCCCCACAGGCTCTTGGCTTCCTCACAGGGTCCTAACTCCCCTCTGTGGGCTCCTGGCTCCCTAAGTTGTAAGGCGAATGCTGGGTGTGGCCACCCTTGGAGCCTGTGGAATCTCAGGCAGGCCAGGCCTCCGTGCTTTGTCCCAGGCAGGTCTCCAGGAGGTTCCCTGTCAGTGAAGGGCCTACAGGTCCCAAAGAGTCAGACCAGAATGTTGGTTTCTGAAAAGTTCCTGGTCCCAAACAGACCTGGCCAAGATGCCAGTCTCCACAATATTCCCAATCCAAACAGCCTGGGCCACTCTGTGGGTCCGAGAGTTTCGGGTCCCAAAGAGACAGGCCGAGATCCTGCTTTCTGGGAGACTTCCTGGGGGTGAAGGGCGGGGCTACGGGCCCAAACAGACCCAGCCCAGATGCCGATCTCCAGGCAGTTCCCTGCGGATGAAGGGCATGCTTACCAGTCCCAAAAAGTCGCGCCGAGATGCAGGTCTGCGCAGACTTTCTATCCAAACAGCCCAGGCCACTCTAGGGGTCCGAGACTTTCGAGTCCCAAAGAGACAGGCCGAGATGCTTTGGTTTTGTTTTTTGAGACAGGTCTTGCTATGTAACTCAGACTGGCCTTGAACTCACTATGTAGCCCAGGTTGGCCTCAAAGGCACAGCAATCCACCTGCCTCCGCCTCCTGAGTCCTGGAATTACAGGTGTTTACTACCATGCCCAACTCACTTTCTTAGGTAAATTCCTAAGTATTTAATTTTTCTTGGTGCTATTGTAAATGATATTTTTTCTCTAATGTTTTTGCTCAGTTGGTTCATTATTAGTGTACAGAAATGTTGTTAATTTTTGTATGTTAATTTTGTATCTTGCCACATTACTAAATTTACTTATTAAGGTAGATTTTTTTGAGTTTTTGATGTAGAGTATCATGTCATCTGCAAATAATAATAATTTTACTTCTTTGTTTCCTATATATATTCTTCTTCTTTTTTGCCTAATTGCTCTTGCAATTTTATTTTATTTTATTTTTTGAGAGAGGGTCTTGCTTTGTAGTTCAGGCTGGCTTTGAATTCACTATGTAACCCTGGTGGATCTTGAACTTGTAGTGATCCTTCTGCCTCAGCCTCCTGAGTGCTGGGATTAGAGGCTTGCACCATCATTCCTGGCTTCTTCAAGGTTCTTACCATGTAATGATGCTGGTTAGCCTTTGCCTGTGCTACCCTGTGCAGTGCTCCTTTGGAGGCGGGGTGCCACTTCTCAGGAACTGGTGGGCTTTCTCATGGGGTGGGATGCAATTCCTCCGGCACAGGGTACAATGATTCTCTCACACTGAGGGTGGCACAAAGGTAATTTTGAGATGAAATTAACATTTAACTCAGCAGCTTCCGAGTCAGGCAGATTACCTTCTATAATGTTCCCGACTTTATCCAAACAGTTGAAGACTTTAAGAAAAAAGGTTAACCTTCCTGAGAAAGGGGAATTTGGCCAGAAGATTCCCTTTGGACTCTGGGTCTAAAACATGTTTCTGGGTGTCTTCTCTCCTGGCCTATCGTGCAGATTTTGGACTTGACATATTTCATAGTTATGTGAGCCAATTCCTTAAAATACTTTCTCTCTGTCTTCCTCTTTTCTCCCTCTTTATCTCTCTCTCTCCATTCCATGCATAAATCCAATTGGTCCTCTCTCTCCAAAGAACTCTGATTTACATTTCCCAGTACACACTTTGCCCTGGGAACAACCTCAGAATTGGAAAGAGAAGTCTTGGTTGACTTCTTTTCTTCTCAGCATCCTATCTAATCATGCTTAATATTGATACAGTTAGATTTACACTTTTTTTTGTTGTGGGTTTTTTTTTTTCAGATTTCATGTTTTTAAAATTTTTTTATTGCACGTTACTTCTTTCATATGAAATGAATATTGGTATAACAATTGATATTTTTATTTAAGCTGCTTTTTGCTCATTTATTTCCATGCCAGAAAATCAAAGCAAATAAATTAATTTCCATCATATTTTACATACATTACCCCAAAGTGACTGATTTCTTCTGTTCTCAAAGTTCCACCATTTGCTAACATTGCTGGTCTGCTGGCAAACGAAGTCCCTTAATGTCTTGTTTGCATAATGCTGGGATCTTGTAAGCCAAGGACAAATAACAGATCAGTTTCCCCAGAGGCTTTGTATCTTGGCTTCCTATATTAGTCAGCTTTTTGCTGCTGTTACCAAATGCCTGACACAAACAACTCAAAGGAGAAGAGGCTCATTTTGGCTCATGGCTTTGGAGGTTTCAGCCTTGGTCAGCTGGCTCCAGTGCTCTTAGGCCCGAGAAACGTTACACTAGAAGGGCTTGGCAGAAGAAAGCTGCTCACCTCAAGACATCTGGGTGTCAAAGAGATGGAGGGAACCACTCTCGAAATCCAAGCCCTCCCTTAAGGGTGTCACATGAAAGAAACTGACAGTCAGTATTAATCTTCACCCTTCCTTCCATACAAAGTATAACTTTCATTCCTTAACAGTGACATTAGAAATGATTAAATGAAGTTGATATTGAAGTGTGAAATTCTTTGTAGGCTTTGATTATATAATAGATTTGTCTAACACATCCTAATAAATAGGAGAGTTGACTCTTTGAATCTATTCAAATAGTTACATAGCGAGGGGACTTAGTAAAAATACTTATTTCTGAATTTTGAGGACTCAGTAGGAACTAGACATTCAAAAATATTTCACTTCAGCTTGCATAAGCATAGCTTGCTATATTGAAGATTATCAATAAATAAGAAGAAAGCAAATAATTAAAAATGAAAGAAGACTTCCTCATGCACATCAGAAAACCACATTAAAACAATGCAACAGTATAGCAAAACAAATAAACATTATTATATTTCCCTTATTAACCTATTAGGCTTATGTGATTTGCTCTTGACTCACAAATCACAATGAACTTCCGTGGTCAGTTCCTTCTGGGCTGAAATGTGTTCTAGCATCCTGATATAATCCTGTGCTCTAGTCTATAGATGTCGGTCTGTGATCGGCTAAGCCTGAGAAGCTGGATCTACAAGTCTTTTCCAGTTATGAGTCCCTGGAGCAATCTTTTCTACCAAGGCACTGGGACTGTTGTCTTTGTTGAAGAATCTGGCTTACAGAGTACCAGATGTCTTCAGGCAAGCACAGATGAAAAGCAAAAACTACCTGTTGTAATTGTTAAAGGTTCTATTTGATTATTACAAGTAGTTTACATATCAAAATAGAGTAGAATAAATTCCTCTGTTGGGTTATAGATTTTTTCAGTGTCTCCTTAAGTGTTAAGAATATACTGTGAATTTGGGGATACTGATAGATCTACTTTTAATAAGTGACATAGGGAAAATGTTGGTGAGGATGTGAGGAAAGGGCCTCTGATACACTGTTGATGGAGAATATAAATTAGTGCATCTACTATGGAAAACAATATGGAGTTTCCTCAAAAAACTAAATTTAGAATTACCACAAGATCTAGCTATATCACTTCTGAATATATAACCTATGGAAATGAAGTCATCATGCAAAAGAAATGCCTGCATACTATTTTTGTGGTGTTTTTCACAATAGTTAAATTATGGAATCGATCTATGTGTCTGTCAACAGATGAATGGATAAAGAAAATGTGGTATTACATATAATGGAATATTATTCAGCCATAAAGAAGAATGAAATAATGTCATTAGCAGGAAAATAAATGGAAGTGAAAGTCGTCATGTTAAAGAGATATAAGATTGACATAGAAAGAGAAGTATCTCATATGTTCTTCCATAAATGGGGCCTGAAAGTAGAAGAGACTGCTAGGGAAGGAAGAGTGAAAGGGACCACAGGGAGAAGATTATAGAGGAGGACAAAACAGGTTTCTGCGGAGGGTGGATATGTTCAAAGCTCACAATCTATGCAAATAAGGAAATGTCATAGTCAAACCTACTAATTTGTACAATTACTACCCATTAGTAATTGTAATAAATAGTAACATAGGAAAGATAACCTTTACTTTTTTGTTGTATAGCCTATTTTATTTTGTAGGCTAAGTATATATTGCAATTCTTATATTATTATTGAATTAAGAAATATGGAACATAATTGATACTAGCATCTCTCTTTCTGTGATTAACACATTATGTGTTATAAGGTGTGGACTAAAATATTAAGCCTTTACTATCTAAGGCATCTAGGAATCACCAAAGATGATTTGGCATGTAAAAAACACGTTAAAATTACATTTTTCTAAGTTCTGGAACTGATCTTGGTAAGATAGCATTAAAAATAATTTTCAGAAAAGAATCATCATTAGTGCAAGGCAGATGCCTGGGACTAATGCATAGTTGTAGTGTGGCTAGTTATTAAACTGGAGTGATGATACCCTATATCTAGGTAAATGTAACTAAAGATATAATTATAAGGAACTTCAGATGTTTCAAAATGAAGCACTTTAATAATCAAGGACATGACAAAGTCAGCACAAATCATGAAAAATTGTTCTGTTTAGATATATAGTATATCTTCTATTTGGACACAGAAAATACCTTATTATTTCTTGTCAAAAGCAAAGAGAAATATTCTGCCACTAGTTTGTCATTTTCAAGTAGAGCAAAAGAAAATCAAATTATACTCTTACATTGATGTAACAGTTGACGGTAAAGAATTCCCAACCTTTAAAAAAAATCTTATGAGTAAGCCTATTAAAACAAATCCAATTTAGTAAAATTTTTAACATATTTCATTGTTTTTTTCCAGACTTACTATTAACAGTTATTATAAAACAAAAGATACAGTTTTCTTTTCCTTAAATTTCTACAACTTGATCATTAAAAATTTGTCCTTTACTAATCTTTCAAATTCTGGCACATTTATTTCTAGACGAACTTTTCGTTTTCTTTGATAAATCAAACCATACTTGTAATCATTCATACACATTTCTTTGCTATTTTAATTCTTGGTATAGTCTCACAGAGCCACAAAAATTGCAATTTGTAACCAGTGTACTTAACTCCTATTTCCAGTAATAGAGATATTAGGCAAGTAGCTGGTGGTTTGAAATAAAATATTTTGTTGATCAGCAAATGTCAAAAGCAATCATATTAAGTCCTTCTTCTTTTCTTGCTTTGTTTCTTCTTTCTTTCTTTTTGAGACAGAGTTTCACTATGCAGTTCAGGCTGGCCTTAAACTCACTATGTAGCCCACGCCAGCCTTGAACTTGTGGCAATTCTCCTGCCTCAGCCTCCTGAATGCTGGGATTTAGGTGTGCACTACCATGCTCATCTATAAATCTTTCTACGGCCACACATCCCTTTGACATTTTTTAAGGTTGCAAAACGTAGCACACAATAACATAAACCCAAAGGTCTGTCCACTCTAAAGCACATAGAAGAGGCAAAAGTGTATTTACTCTGTGTGGTGAACAACGTTTTTGTATTCTAGTTTCCTGTGAAACAAATAAGCAAGATTATATCAGTTTGAAAAATCATGAAAAACATAAAACGAGATAACGTGATAGTGTGATGGAAAGTGTTTTATCATGGAGAGTATAATCTGAGTTTCCTAGATGTAAACCGGGTAAATAAAGATAATTATCTCTTTGTGCCTAGAATGTGTAGGAGATATTCAATGGATAATTTTGAAAGAAAATAATAATGAATAAAATTACTCATAATCATATCACACAGGAGGGCTAATTCTCATGTTGCTATTTTACAGGTGAGGAAACTGTGATGTTAATGACACATTATTCTCTCCAATTTAATAAAATACTTGCATAAGTGAAAAATGAAAAAAATTGTGGTTATGATTCAGAGTCAGTCCAGTAGAGGCCGCGACAATGTTGTATACTTTCCTACTTGTAGAGCATTTGAACTTTCTTAGGTCAGGATCGTGTCATGCTTAGTTTTAAGACCCTGCCTTTTCGGAGTAAAGACCTGTGGTTGCTGGTTGATAACCCCTAGAATTCTTGCCAGATTGCTTCTCATGTCAATTCCCTTCATCTTCACAGCCTTCTCTTAAAAACAAAAACCAACCAAACAAAAAAACCCTGGCATCTGGTGATGATGATTTGATGTCGTTTCTGCTGACCTCATCCCAAAGCCAGAGGAAACACAGACTATAGTGCGGGGCTTACTGTATCCACTGGGTGAAGGAAGAAACCGGGGCACAGTTGAGCTCCAGGTCTTTCAAGGTCCCCATTGGTCGTTAAGGCCTATGCTCCTCGTTTTCAGAAGAGTGAGACTGGAGAAAACCTGTCGCTGAGTTACAAAGCGTGAGTGCCAAGGCGAGATGGGAGAGCTTCCTCATTCTGGGGGCTGGCGGGTGGGCACTGTGCTGCTTGGAACCCAGGCCACCAACAAAGAGGGGACGGGACGCCTCTCAGATACTGAATCCCAATGGGTTTGGATCGCTGTTATCACGAAATAAACACGCTTATGGGCAGACAGCAACAGTCTGACACTGGTCCTCTAAGTCAGTGCTCGGGAGGGCTGGGAGACCCGCGCGGTCACCCTCGCTTCCGGAGGGAGTTCACAGAGAGTCTGAGAGTTTTAAGGATCCCGCACTCAGCTCACTGCAAAGCATGAAGTCGGAGTCTTCTCACAGGCTACACTTTCTGGGGTCTAGCTGGTCGTAGGCCAACCCTGTGGGTTTACAGTTCCGAGCGCAGACCCCCAGGAACGCGGTTTTCCCTTCAAGGCCACAGGGGGGAGCGCGCGCCGAGGTGGAAGGGAGCCCGAGACTCCGCGCTCTCTTTCTCTTCAAAGTTCCTTTCTCCCCTGGGCGGGCCAGGGAGGCCGAGGAGGGGCGCGGGCTTTCGGGGCGCTGGGTCCCCGGCCGGCGCGCAGGTGGAGCGCCGCGCGCTGGGTGCCGAGCCCCACGTCCCGGTGCCTCCTGCGCGCTCTCGGCGTCGGCTGGGGCAGAGTCCGGGGCTGGGGGCGGCTTCCGGGGCCGGGTCCCGGGCGAGCCTGCGGACGGGAGGAGCGCCGGGGGTGTCGGCGCCGGGAGCTTTCGGCGGACCGGCCGCGGTCCCAGCGCGACGGCGGCCCGGGCTCGGGGGCTGCACCGCGGTGCCGGGTGAGTGCGGGCGCCGGTGGGGCTGTGGGGCTCTGGCCGCGCGGAGCCCTCGCGACTGCGACCCCGCGACGTTCCCGCGCCCCTCCGTTGCCTCGCCTCGCTCGTTTCCCTCACCAATGAGCCTTTCTGCCTCCAGCCCCTCGTCCGTTCCCTTGGTGTTCCCTCGGCCCCCGGGTTCCGGCCACCCTTTTGCGCAGAGCCTCGGGCCTCTGGGGACCCTGAGCTCGGTGGGGCGCCCCAGCTCCGCCGTCTGACGGGCTTTACCCCGGGCTCCCCACTCCCGCTTTCGTCCGGCCGGCGCTGCGTGTCCGCTCTGCGTGCCGGGGTCAGCGCTCGGCTCCGGGCCTGAGCGCTCGGGCGCTGCGCTGGGTTGGGGTCTTCGCAAACCCCCAGACTCGCGGGATTCCTTTCCGCAGAGCCCCGCGTGGAAGGCGCGGGAATTTACAGTCAAGACTGGTGGATTCTAGTCCCGGCTCTGTCGCCATATGCCTCACTGTCCTCTTTCTGAGCCTCGGTGTCTCCATCTGTGGAGTGGGGAAAACATCCTTTGTGGACACAAAGCAAAGGAGAAAGGATGGGTGAAAAGTGGAGAGGGACCCCCGTACCCCCACCAGCTCCCTCCTCTGGGTATTGGCTGCTTTACCTAGAACGTATCGAATTGTTGGTTCTTTTGCACCCCTCCTCTCCTCCCGGTTTCTGGCATGTAGAGGCTCTTATCTACTGTATTCTTATCTCTGAGGCACTTGGCGCACAGGACTTGGCAAATAGAAAGTGCTCGATAGCAGCTGACTGAATGAAAGGTTGGTCGGTGGGAACCATAAAAGCCCGTGAAAATTTCAGGAGTAGGTATTTTCATGGAGTGACCTGGCTGGACTCCTATTCGTGCAGCTCCAGTGGTTGCTTCCTGACTAGCACGAAGTCTGGTGCTAGCGGTTCCCGACTTTAGACAGTGAATTCCAGACTCCTCAAAGCGCCAGGCTCCAGCCTGGGAAGCCGCTCAGTCTTTCCTCGACCATCTGCTGGGCTCTCTGGTCACTGCAGTTGGAAAATAGTCCAGAGGGACTGTGAGTACCTGGTTGGGGCTGGGACGGAAGGTGGGTGGGAAGAACAGTTCTCTAAAGGGGTTTCAGGAAATTCTGAGTTGTTGTGACTGGCGTGTTTCTCCTCCCCATTTCCTCTTTCCCATCTGTAAAGAAGTAAGTGCGTGTTTGTGGGTGAGGGTGGCGTGCTCTCGGTGTTGTGCAGTCACTCACCAACTGTCCAGACACACACAGGACAGCCCTGCTGAGCTTGAGGACAGCATGTACCCCTGTACGGAGAACCTGAAAAGCCAAGCAGTGTTTTTCCATTGCGGCGGAGACCTCCTGTCTCCAGTCACCCTGGGGTTGTAAATTTTGGTGGAGTGACTAGGCACTGACCTCTTGGAGCTGTGGGATCTATTGCACAAAAGGTCTGGGAATTCCCCTTCTTTGGTTTAGAGAACCACAGAGCTGTGCTGAGGTGTCAGAGACACAAAACAAATATGAGACTCTGGGGAGTGTGGTTGAGTCAGATGCCGGGTGACAGAAGGAGAGGTTAAGGGGGTAGTCACAACCTCGGCTGCTTTCCCAGCTGTATTCTGATCCTCTGCTATAAATGTGTTCCTGCCCTTTCTCTATGGATTAAAATTTAAAATGAAGGAAGTACTTCCAAGGAAAGAGGTTTTTATTTTGGTTGATACTACACGGCCACCACTGGCAGTGCAAAGATGGATGCAAGCATTCCTACCCAGGATTTATAGGAGTAAGTGTTGGCATCATCACACCTTCCTGAACGACACCCTGACTGGCCAGGTGTGCTGAATAATGGCATTACCATCCCACTGGACACCAGCTGAGTGCGTGCTGTGGGCATGTTACGTATACTCACTAATTTAGTCTGTAATATGGTCTTGTTGGAGAGGGACCATTGCTGTCTTGGTTTAATACAGTGTATGAGACAATGAGGCTTCAGAAAGAGAAAGTGGCAGTGAGGGTAGGTGTAGTCAGCCAGTAGACTGACTCTGGAGTCTGTTCTGGAGGTGAATGTCATTGGAATTTGGGCAACCAGGTTCCAAGATGTTCCTTCTGTAACTGAGTGCCAGGGTAATCTGGAGGAAGTCAGGTGAGACCTTGACACTAGTGGGTTACTGGGAGCTCAGGACCTCTTATAGCTCAGTAGGGAGGCAAGAGGTGACTTGAGAGAGAGAATGGAGTGGTAAGGCCTAAGTGTTGAGCAGGTCAGAGTTAAGAGTTGGCTGGCATATTCAGCAGCAGCAAGGCGGATTCAAACGGTGTGCATTAAATCGCTTGGTTGTGTGCAGAAGCTGGCTGTGGTGGCTCACACTCGCAATCCCAGCTGTTCAGGAGGCTGCGGCCAAGTGTGTCACAATTTCAGGGCCAGTTCTATACAGTTTAGACGCTGTGTCGAAATGCTAAACAGGCCTGATCAGTGATGCAGCACATGCTAGCATGTGTGAGGCCCTGGGTTCAATCCCCAGTATGGAAGATATTTGCTTGACTGTGTATATGTGTAGCTTTCTTATTTGGGGGCTCTGCTTTGCTGACTGGGTATGTGACTGGCTGATAACTCATTATATAGGTTCAGGGAGAATGAAATAGAGGAGGAGAAGGAGAGACAGAGAAAACTAAATTGGTTTTCCCAAATCTTTCATTTAATGATGACAGATATCTGGCACACATGTCACTTGTTCTGATCCCTTCCCTAACAGACACCTGGCATCCACAAGGCTGGGGACTCCTTCCCTCAGTGCTCTGAGCAGCATCTACCTATTGATTCTGGAGCTTTCTTCTCTATCTCCCAGCCTTCCCACTTCATTACTTTGGGGTATAGTCAAGAAAGAAACAAGTGGTACAATAGGAGACCTTTCTGCTCTGTGCCTGTAGGTGCTATCTTAGAAAATACCTTGAAGGCTTTTTGAAGATTTTTTCTTTCATTCTTTTCTGTTCTTTCTTTGATAGCCTTCAACTCCTGTCCTTCCTCGAAGTGAGGACTTGGCTGGGGTGGGGGGAGGTACGTGTCAGGAGAGTGGTCAGTCATCCAGAGCAAACCAAACCCTCAGAAATCAGCTTGTCCGTTATTCCAAATGACTGAGAACAAAACAGAGGTCCAGTCAGAAAGAGTGATTTACTCAGGGTCACACCATGTGTTTGTTTTCCCA
>PVJX010051200.1:0-10379 GCA_004027295.1 Dolichotis patagonum | reverse complement strand
GGCCTGGAGGTTCTGGTATCTTAGTGGAAGGCGCATCATAGCCTTGACATTAATTTTATGGGTGGCTGTTTCACTGGTATTGCTTGCCTCACGCCTTGACAAGAATTGTTGTCTTTATTCCCCTTGTCTGCTTATCCCACGCACATGACCAGGGCTTCTGCTTGCTGCCTGGATACACACCTAGGACCATAACACTCATTCATTTCTTGTTCGACCTTATCAATCCCTAACTTCCCAGGGACTTCTGGCTCTGCACATCTATCTTTGCTTGCCTCCACTGAGGCCACACTGGTTGCTTTTAGGTTTTGTTCCATAGCCAACACTTCCTTGTTGAACCCAAGTTGACATCAACCATGTCCCACTAAAACACTTTGCTTTCCAAACATGAGAAAAGCTTTTCCTCAAAGCCAGTGAGGCCAAAAACCTAACATACATCTGGGCTATATGAGGACCAACCTTGAAAGGTGTCAGTCTAGACTCTTAGGTCATATTTTGGATTCAGCAGATCTGTACTCTGGGGATTTTCTGAGATACTTAAAACCTACAAACTGTAATTTCACACTGATCTTCAAACCCCTCCCCTCCAGACCAGTTTTCTGTTCCCTACAGGGCCCTGTCTCCCATGCCATGCAACAATGGACACCCAATCCCTCTTCTGAAAGCACTCCAAATTTTGTAATGGATGACAGAATCCTTACATCACCACTGATGAATGGTCACCATCTGGAATAGGACCCCGATCTCACAAGAGTGTCCTCTGCTAGGCAATATTAACCAGTCTCAGGAATGGCTATTATATATGAAACTTTCCTCCTTTATTGGGAAAAAAATTCCTCAGAAGTCCTCCAGTTTAAACATTAAAGAAACTCACACCACCTGAAGCTATACTGTCCGTAACAGTTGGGGTCCATTAAGGAAAGCAAAGAGTTTTTTTTAAAGAGAATAAAACAAAAGAGGACAGAAAAAAGCAGATCAGAACAGAACAACATAAGCAACACAGCACTTTACAACAATACAACAGAATATTAACAGTAGCTACCATAATGTCTCTTTCTTTGTAATAGTTGAGCATGGCTTCAAATACAATAATATCAAACATAACGAAATAGTATAAACCCATTCAGAAGAATGAAAGCATTACAAGGTATTCTGAACCAAATAACAGGAAATGAACAATGGCTACTATAATATCTCATTTTCCTCAAAGAATTTGTTTATACCATCACACATAGTAAAGTCAAATAAAACACAACAGGTTAGAACCAATCAAAACAGAAGAACAAGCATGGTAGGACTTCAAAGCAAGACAATATTAAATCAGCAATGGCTGCCATAATGTTTTGTTTTCTTCAAAACAGCTGTTCATACCATCACACACAATAAAGTCAAACAAAACGGAATAAAACCATTCCAACTGATGAATGAAAACATTGAAAGGCTTCAAAGCTATGTAATGAGGAATCATGATTACCATAAAATCTTACCATTTCTCACACAAGGGAGACTATATGGTATTTATACATGTGAATTTGGTTTATTTCGCTTATGAGTATGGTCTCAAGTTGTGTCCATTTATTTATAAATATCTCAATGTGGCCATTCTTTATAGCTGAGTAGTACTCCATTGTATAAAAATACCACAACTTTTTAATCCATTCCTCAGTTGATGGGCACTTAGGTTGTTTCCAAGATCTGGCTATTACAAATTGTGCTGCTATAAACATGGGTGCACATATATCATTGTGGTATGATGCTTTCAGTTCTTTTGGGAATATGCCTAGAAGTGGAATAGGTGGGTCAAATGGGACTTTCAATCCCAGCCCTTTGAGGATCTCCAGACTGACCTCCACAGTGGCTGCACCAGTCTACACTCCCACCAACAGTGCAGAAGAGTTCCTTTTCCCCTACAGCCTCTCCAGCATTTGTTGTTGGTAGTATTTTTTATCTTGGCCATTTGGAAAGCAAAGAATTCAACCTTCTGCTCTAGGCACACAGTAGTTTTGGCCTGAGTACCCCAGGTGTTTAACTCTGTGGCACTTCTGCCTACCTCTGCCTCCCTGCTAACTGGACTGGGACCTGGTTTACCTGAGCCCAAAGATGGCTATTGTCCCAGGGGCCCAAGAGTTCCCAGTCCCTATGCTAAAATCAGCCTGATACCATCAGGTTCCTGTACTCATCCCCTTGCTAGTGGGACTGGACATAACTGATATGACAGGGACTTATCATTGCCATGGATTCTTACAAATCCCTGTCAAAGAATTCTGTTAAAGATAAACTGAGGTTTTCAAGTCCTTTCTCACATTACAAAGTGAGTTAGACTCCCTGGCAGCCTTAGCCCTTCAGAACCAAAGATGGCTAGACATTCTGACAGCAGAAAACGGGAGCCTATGACTATTCCTAAAGAACAGTGCCACTGCTACACAAACCAGTGTGGAAATAGTCTGGGGAGCCCCAGAGAGCCTATAAAAGCAAGCCAGTAGATTAAGAGAACAGGTCAACTCTAAGTGGCCATTCTCCTGGATGAGCTGGAACTCTAAGTGGCCCGTTCTCCTGGATGGGCTTCTTCCTTTGGTTGGTCCCATGGACAGGATCCTCCTCATCATACACTTTGGGCTTGTGATGGGATTCCTCCAGAACCAGGTCACTAGACAATTTGTGTATCAGATGCTCGTGCACACTAATTTCATATATCAGCTACTAGAAGTAAGTTATGACCTATGATAAGATACACTAGGAAGATCCAAGGGGAAAAACGTAGCAGAACTCTTGTGTTCAAAATGTCTCAAAATTCAAATGTCGACAGTCTGCAGTGCTCTTCCGCTTCTGTAAATAGGGTGCTCACCACAAGTTGTCCCAGAAGTGCAAGCTGTACCCAGCTTATTTCTGTTTCTTGTTTGTTCCCATATTATTAAAGTTCCACTCACTCCCAAAAGACCCCCACCCTACCTGATAAACACTGTAAAAGTAACTTCCAATACTAGCTCGGGGATCAGACTTAGAGTATGCAGTCCCTCTGAGCCCACTGGTGCAATAATACTTGGTTCTCTCCACTTCTACAAAGGTTGCTCGGTTTCATCATTGCTGGTAAACCTAAAACTGCTGTAACAACGGATGTCTAACTGGACTTTAATGGGCCAGGTGATATCAATTATAGTATAATTCCAAATTACTGCTCATCCCTTAGCAGAGCCATGTAGGCCTGGTTTCTAGTTATTATCCTGAGACCTGGTCTGCTTCAGATGTACCTCCAGCACAACTCTGATGTTTTTATTTTATCTGCTGACTTTCTTGACAGCCCACTTCCTCTCTGACTATACATTAATTTCCATCTAACTTGCTATCGTCCCATGATAATGTCATTTGGGATCTTTATGAACTGCCGGTTAGCCTCTGGGTGATCCACAGGAAGAGAAAGGAAAGGAGGTCTTCAGACTGGGACTGCCCCATCTCTCCCTACCTCCAAGGCCTACTCACAGCCATCATTCCAGCACTTATGTTTCTGTCTTTCCATACCAAGTTCCTTTTCCCTCAGCCTCTCTCCCTTCAATAGCTGCCCTGTGTTTTGGATTATATTTCCCTGTAAAGTCCAGCTCTGTGCTGAGAGCTGAGCTGGTGTGAAAGGCAGTGGTGGCCATACGGGGGGTTAAAGATGGATTGCTGCAAAAGTCCATGCCAGGAACTGACTGCACAGCCAGGGGGAAGCAGCTGTGGGTCTCTGAGGAAAGGACTGGGTGGCAGGGGCTGGTGGTAGTGGAGCTCATAGAGACCCAGAGGAGGTGGAAATGCCACAGGAGCTCATCCTGATGCTAATCCTTCCCCATGGCATCTCAACCACTGGGACATGTAGTGACCTAGGCGTGTTAACCAGTGCTATCCAGGCATTTGACACTGTCTTACTTACCTCCATGTGGTGCCTGCTCTATTGTTTTAGTTGTTTTTCTCATTACTAGGACAAAATGTCCAACACCAACAAGTTATGGGAAAAAAGGTTTGTTTAGTTCACAGATTCTAGAGATTTCAGTCCATAATTCACTGGCTCTGAGGCAATGTGACTTGGCAGAGGGGCATTGCAGAGGAGAACAGTTCATGGTGCCCACAAGGTAGCAAAAGCCTCAAAGGACCTTAACAGAGACTTTCAGCCCCTTTTATCTTATCCAGATTATTTAGGGTGGGTGCACTCACACCTTTAGTTATTTTGCCCTTAAGCCTAGCATTGCACCATGAATCAATTTGAGCATACTGTAGAGCCAGTCACCTCTAAAAAAGCTCCACCTATGAACACAAGATGATTAGGAGACATCTAAACACAAGCCATAATATTCCACCCATGGCTCCCAAAGACCCATGCATATCCCTTTATGCAAAAAACCATTTAGTCCACTTCCAGAGTTGTTAAAGTCTAACAGTTTGATCATTCATGAAAAGTCCAAATCCAAAGTCTCTGCTGAGATATAAGGGAATTTCTCAGCTTTAAAACCTTGTGAAAGTTAAAAGAAAGTTAAAAACTTCCAACATTCAATGGCACAACCTAAATATTACTATTCCAAAAATTACAAACAGGGAGATACAAAGAACAGGAACAAAGTAAATCCAAAATCCAGCAGGGCAAACATTAAGTTTTATAGTTCCATGTACAGCAACTGAGGCAATCTGTGGCAAGATATGACCTGCAAAGGGCTTGTGTGGATCCTACGCTATAGCACTGCAGGTGGTTCTAGTTCTGATGCCTTTTGTCTGGGGGCAACACAATTCTTACTTTGCTGTTTTTCTCAGAGGATCTAATTACTTGGTTTGAGAAAATAATGGAAGTTTCTACTGCATCTTTAGCTTCACACTTGAGGTTTAACACACTGCCTTCTCAGGGATGAACTATCTGGCCTCACAGCCCTTCTTGGAAATCTGAGTGCAAGCTGCCTGAAGCCTACAATTCAGGAAATCTAGATAAACACAAAATTACTATTATGCAGATAATGTCAGTCTGTTGACAGGTGTTTCCAATCAGGGTGTGAACATCAGTGGGTCTTGCATGATTACATGGGGCAGAAGGGGCCTGCACAAGTGTTGGGAAAACAAGTTACATAATCCCCTCCAGTGCTGCTGGAGCCCAGCCACTGCACTAGGAGAGGCCACAGGCAAAAGCCAGTCGTGGTGTTGGTGTTCCAGCCCATTTTGCAGCTGAGTTCGCGGGTGACTCCAGCACCCTTAGGTGGGCCAGTGAGCAAGGAGCCTGCCAAGTGTTTCCACCCCTACCCCACACTCAAAATCATTTGAGATTCCTGCTTCACTGTGTTTTCGACCCAGCTTTGCACAAGCATCCTTCCTTATCCTCAGCGGGCACCTTGGCTTTAGGGCTCCGTGAGTTCCTCTGGTGCTGGCACCTGCTGATAGCTGCCCCTCCCTGTTACGGGAAATCAGTCCATGCCTGGGGGAGGGTCCCTGAGTGCTCCGCATTACGTGAGCTGCTTTCAGAGTCCAGACCCTACTGAGGGGAGTTTGGCAGATGCAGGGTACCAGTGGTAAGCCAGGGGTCAGCTCTGTGGCCCTGAGTCCTGCTCCTACCGTTGGCCCTACTTGGCCTTCTGAATGAGGTCCTATCTGCTTTCCACTCCAACACTCTTTCCTGCTTTGCATCCCTCCAAATCAGTGTCCCATTCTGGTCAGGTAGAATTTCTGCAGCTGGGAGGAAATGACCCAGATCCTACTCTGTGTAGAACAACAGGCCTAGGGTGTAGGTGGCTCAGCCTCAGAGAGTCTTGCAATTGCACCAGAAAGCCTGATCACCCTTTGTTTTCCCCATCCTTGGCTCCAGTGTGAGAGCCCATGTGAGGCTTGGTGAAGGGAAGATGGTGAGAAGTCAGTGAAAGATCAGAAATAGAAACTTTTCAAAGAGACAGTGCTCACTGTTCAGAGTGGCCCATACTGGTAACTTGACTTCTAGGGAGGCTGAGGCAGGAGAATCCATAGCCCAAGTCCAGCCTGAGCAATGCAGTTGCTTGGCAAGACCCTGGTTCAGGTGTGCATTAGTGTCAAGGCTTTCTGGCTGTCAGATGATGGTCTATCCGGAGCATGGCCACACTCCTCCCTTGCAGTCCTAGGCAGTGAGAGACAGCTGACCCTGCAGAGGCCAAACTGGTTTGAAGATCCTTTTGGGACATCACTGAACAACCTCTCTCCATGATAGATGATGCTTCCTCAGCTTTCTTGACTTTCTACCAATATTTCTGCCATACTGCAGGGTGATTTTTCTTGTCTTTGGCATTTCAAACTTTCTGAAATATCCTGCAAATTGATTTAGGTTTGGGCCTCTCTCAAGACACTTTGTTGAAACTGACACTGTTTGCAGGTGAGTGGAAAGCACAGAAGTAAAGTGTAAAGGTTTGGCTGGGTTTGGGTTTTCTTTGCTTTTGTGGTACTCAGGGCAATTTTTAAGAAGTTTGTTCAAATAGGAGCCCCTGCCCTGGTGGAGGTAGAGGACGTGGCTGTCACCCAGGGAGCTCCCTCGGCCACGCTCTTTTCAGCAGCGTGCGTGGCTGGATTTCTTTCATAACGGCAGTCAGCAAATAAATTTAAACATGGATGTGTGATATTATATCAAATCACCAACAATCATGCCAAAGAAAAATCTTCTTATTAAGGGGAAATTGCACTTTTCAACTAACTACTTTTAAATTTTGCTGTGACCGCTTACAATTCAATCCATATATATCAAATTGTAAAGCTAACTGAGGCATAAGTATAGAAAAGTGAATAACTGCATTAGAATAATTACATTGACATGATAAAATGGCATACATCTTCAATACCATATTGAGAAATGTCTGATTTTATTCCATTCAGTTTCTGAGATACAGTAAAGGAAAAATAAACTTCATGAAAAGCAAAGTCTTCGGGCTGGTACTATAGCTGAGTTTAGCGAACACATTCTTCAGGTAAGAGACTGTTGGTTTAATCCCTGGCACAGCAGATCCAAACCAAAACAAAGCGCAAGCTTCTGCTTGTCAGCCTGTAAACATGAGGACAACTAAAAAGACAGCATTCAAGGCTGGCAAGAAGTTCTGCTGCCACCAGAACTTCATGCGTTATTGGTGAGAGTGAAAGGTGCTAAGCTGCTTTGGAAACCGTGCTTGTAGCTTCTCCTAAGGTCAGCAGGACCTTCTGAGAAATTCTCCTGCTCCATCTGCTCACAGCTCAGTGGAATCATGGCTTCCCACAGAGGTGTTGGCAAAGTTCTCAGCAGCTTCAAACATCAGAGCCCCCAATGAGAATCATCTCTGTGTCCATCAATAAAGCAAATGGGAAACACATCCTGGTGTAGCCAGGCCATAGAATCTCTTCAGTAAAATACAGCAAATTATATGTAAGCACAGCATTGATAAAAGTCACAAACATGTCAGGAGAAGATGATAAACGTAACAATGCATGCAGTGAACGCATCCATTTGGTTGCATCTCTGCAACAGGTCAGTTAATCTTAGGCACTCAAATTCCCTTCCTAGATTACTGACATTCTTTCATTCAATGGTTCTGTTTCCACAGCATGTTTCTTTTAAACTTTATTTCTATTTCACATGTAATGTAAATTAGTAAAAATAAATGTTTCACACCTAGAAAACCTGAGTCATGTAATGCATGCGTGTAATCCTAGCACAGCAGGAGACCAAGGTAGAAGGATCATAAGTTTCACAACTCCCCTAGAAAGAGTGCAAATCAGCAAGACCGTGGGTCACAGAAAAGAAAGTAAGAAAGAAGGCAACAGGGAAGAAAGGAGCAGACAGGAGACAAGAAGAGAGGAGAGGAGAGAAGAGGAGTGAAGAGGACAGGAGACAAGAGGCGAGGCAAGGCGAGAGGAGAGGAGAGGAGAGAAGAAGAGAGGAGAGGAGAGAAAGAAGACAAGAGAAGACACAAACTCTGGGTTGCATGCCTGCTGCAAAGCAAAACAACACAAAACAATTTAATACAGCACAGAGATGTCTGCCTCTCTATCCTTAGCAGGTGACAGTCCTGGGAACTGAAGATGACCCAGAGGAGGTGCCAGAGCCTCGGTTCTCACCTGACCCCGTTCCTCACGTGAAGGGTGCCTTGGGCCTCCTGAGGACATGGAGGGAGACAGATCCTGAGATACAAAAGGAGGGGACTAGCATTTGTCCTATCTTTGACCACAACTCCATCCCTGTGTGTAGCTGGGGCTGGTCATGATGACAGTTGCTAGGAGGAGGCTGAAGGGCAGCCGCCAAGTTGGATTTTACTTGATAAAACCTACCGGGCACTAAGGTTACTCAGTATGATAAGCTCCTGTGGGGCTGCATTAGCGGAGCTCCAGTGTGTAGACACAGGGAGGTGAAAATCTCCTGCTTCTATGTGATGTTGACCAGATTGCGTGGGATACGTGGCCCACTTTGCGCCAACCAGGAGCCAAAAGAAGGCAGAGAGCATGCCCGAGTGATGCCTGTGTGGCAGGGCAGTGCTAAGTGCTTTCTGTAGGTTCTCAGGATTCCTGCAGGAAAGGGGGAGAGAAACGTATCACCTGCTCACAGAAGGGGTGGGGGGAGCGCAATGGAGGTAGCAGAAGCTGCTGTGTGTCACCTGGAGGGAGGGGAGGGAGCTTGGCTTTGGAGCCTGGCGCTCACACGCACACTGCCCTCCCCGCTTACACCATGCTCTGCTCCCTGGGAAGTGTGGGGGACCGGCCTGTGTTAGGGTTCAGTTGCTGACCCCAGGGCTCTCTGGATGTGTTGGAGAAGCTCATCTTCACAGCCACTGACGGCAAGATAAGGCTGCACCCAGCACATGGGGCTCTCCCTCTAAGTACAGAACAATAAATGGCCAGCATTAGAATCAGACTGCTCTCTTACTTAGCGAGGTATTTCCTAGAATGTGTTTTTTCTAACTTCTCAAGGCATGCTCATTTCCCCAGGCTTTTGCTGAAGATGTGCCCCCATCTTCCTGCCCCCTTTTATGTCAAGGGTCCAATAAATATGGACAACCTAAAGAAGTGTTTGTCATGGCTCCAAGAGGGTTCTGACCTTCCTATAACCCAAAACCCTATTGCCAGTCCCTTCTTTAGATCAGCCTTCACCATGCACTCCTGGGAGGAGATCTGGAGCTCAGCTCAGCCCCAGGTGGGGAAACACTACTCCCTCCTCCTCAGTGCATTCTAGGCGGTCCCTGCACACCAAAGACAGCTGTGCCTTCCAATTGCACAGAGCAGTCTACACCCAGAGCAGCTTCCCACCCACCAGCCACCACCCTCTGGAATCAGCCCAGGATGACAACATGAGGCCAGGACCCTTAGCTGAGCTGTGACACTCAGGGAATTCTGCTCCTCAGGCCCAGGAAAGAGGACTCAGAGAGGAATCTGAGAGTCTCTGGCAGTGCCCTTGGCAACCTGGGGCCACACAGCACAGACACACTGGTCCCTGTGCTCTGTGACTATTTATGATGGCTCCCAGGACAGGAGTCTGCTCTCTGGGGTGCAGAGTTTAGCAGCTTAGACACCGTCCCTGAGGCCTGAAGGGGGGGATGGGAGATTAAAGAAAAAGAAGACACATAGAAAAGAGCTGGGACTGGGTGAGACCTGACTTCTTATGGAGAGACAGCAACAGCCCAGCACAGCAGGTATCTTTACTGATGTGCAGCAAAATCTGGGGAAGTACAGCTTTGGGCCTAAAGTGCAGGGTCTCAGTGTTTTTGAGAACACTGAAAGCTAAACATTCTCATAGCTGTAGCTACAGGGAGGGTCACCAAGGCTGGACACCTGTGGGAGTGGCCTTCTCTAGTTCCAACAACTTGCTTATGTGTTGGCATTGGAAGGTGTGTGTTCTCGGGGCTGTTTATGCTCCAGCCCCAAACGTGTGGTTGATGTCCTACCCAACCACTCCCCACAGCTGGGTTACCTGGGTTCACGTGTTCCTGCTGTGTGACCTTGGGTAACTGCTTCAACTCGCTATGTCTTCATTTCTTCCCGTGTAGAATGGGCGTAATTACCGGTACCCCATTCATAAAGGTGTCTTTCCCTGTGCAATGTGACCTGCACCAATCCAGGTCCTCCTTGCACCTTTGATCGGGGAGAGGCCCAGGCCCACCATGAGTAACTCTGGCTGACACTGTGTTTTGCAAACACTTCCGGTCTCTTGCCCCCTTCTCAATTCTTGCTGTTCCCAATCATGGCGTGAACATCAATGGGTCTTGTATGATTTCATGTGGCAAAAGCGGCCCTGTACACTCTCCAAGGAGGTTGGAAAAACAAGTTACAAAATCTACCGCCCTCCACTCACAATGCTGCTGGAACACAGCCACTGCACTGAGAGAGGCCACAGGCAAAGGCCACTCATGATTTGTATTCAGTTCATTTTGCAGCTGAGTTCGTAGGTGACTCCAGCA
>PVJX010051199.1:0-10388 GCA_004027295.1 Dolichotis patagonum | reverse complement strand
GGGAGGTCTCTTACCTTTCGCAAGGGTAAAAGGAGTCCTTGTGGCCCTTCTGACCCATTGGGCTTGACTGCCCCCCTGGGGGGCACAGCCCACCCACAGACCCACTCTCTTTGTCCCTCTCTCTCCTTCTGCAAGCACCTCCAGCCCCAGCCCTGCACTCTAGAACCCCAGACACTGTCACAATGGGCCTTCCATACTCAAGTCACTTCTTGGAGGGCGCTGCCAGCATTTCTGGTCCTTCAGTTTCTCTACTGCTCTTATCATCCCATGACATTTTTTACTTATTTTTGGATTCGTTATCAGGCCCCAAAACACAGGAATGTATTCCGATCACTACTGTTTGTCCAGCACGCGGTGTCTGGTACAAAGCAGGCTTTTAATAAATATACGAGGTGAATGAATGTATGAATGAATGAATGGAATTTAAGGCTGGAAAGACAAATCCCTGAATCTAAAGAGTCTCAGCTTCCCATCTGAAAAAATGAGAGATGACGATCTCAGAGCTGTCTGTGGATGGTTGTGCAAATGGCTTTCCTCACAGGCATCTCTGGAGTGAAAGAAGGTCCCAGCGAGGAACCTGACGAACTAACTGAAGCAAGGTTTAGAGCAAATCCCTTCTCCACCAAGGAAATGACACAGACCTGGAGACCCAG
This sequence comes from Dolichotis patagonum, assembly GCA_004027295.1. NCBI lineage: Eukaryota > Metazoa > Chordata > Mammalia > Rodentia > Caviidae > Dolichotis > Dolichotis patagonum. The sequence goes on along the minus strand of PVJX010051199.1, from coordinate 9,735 downwards.
GGCTCAGGTCTTCTCCTCTGTGACACAGGTCACCCCAGGCAAACTGGACCCTCTTAGTCTCCCAAATCTGTGGGCTCTTGATGTTGCCGTTTTAATAAATCTGAGAGTCGTCTGGGACACAAGCCTCTGTTCCCGCACAGCCTCTATTCTCAGCGCCAGAGTATGGGAGAGAGGACAGGAGACTCCACTTCCACTTCCACCGCCTCCCGCCCCTTCTCTCTTCTTGCAGACATTTTAATTCCATATTTTAGGTTACTTAACTTGCTATTTACCATCTTTTTGACTCTGTTAGGTTTTAGTACTTTCTTTAGCACTTTCATCTTACCAGTGCTCTCTTTGTTGTGTCTCATCTTCTCTACTCAGTCCTTCATCCTGACAATAATATTTTTCATTTTGACAAATTCTAGCTCATCCTTTTTCAAGTCTGTTTGGTTATTTTTGGCAGAATTTCCCCCCTGCTTATTGTTTCAAATTCTTTATCCTTCCTTCCTTCCTTCCTTCCTTCCTTCCTTCCTTCCTCCCTCTTTCTCTTTCTCTTCTCTGCTTCTTTTTCTTTTCTTTTCTTTCTTTCCCTTTCTCTCTTTCTTTCTTTCTTTCTTTCTTTCTTTCTCTTTCTCTCTCTTTCTCTCTCTCTTTCTTTCTTCCTGAGACAGTCTTGCTATATAGTCCAGGTTGGTTTTGAACTCACTTTGTAACCCAGGCTGGCCTCAGACTGGTAGTGATGTTCTTGCTTCAGCCTCCCAAGTGCTGAGATTACAGGCATGCACCATTATGCCCAACTTGTTTCAAATTCTTCGGCTTCTTTATACATCTTTTTTTAAAATTTGATTTCCTGGAAAGTTAGTGATTTGTTATATTTTCTTTCTACATCTGAAACATAATTTTAGCTCATAATTGTGGCAGTTTAGACTCTCACAGAAACTAACTATGCTAGTGTTGCTTCTGGTGTCTGTCACTACTGTGGCTTGTTTCCTGTGTGTTTGATGATTTTATCACGAACTCCAGTTGGACTGGTCCCAAAGGAAACTTGAGATGAGAAACTGGTTATCCCTCTATAAAGAACATCCATCTCCTTTGGCCAGATTCCCCAGGCCACTACCACCCTGGGACCACATACGTCACTTTTTTATTTTATGTATTTTAGGAAGGCGGGGGAGCATGCATCCAATGCCACCACTTATACGAAGGCAGAACAATATTTATAATTTCTAAGTGGTCTTTTTCTCCCACTAGAACTCTTATCTTCCTTTGCTGCTGGATGGATCCTTTTTTTCAGGCTAACCCAATAGCTGGAACCTTCCAAAGGGTTAGTGCCCACCGCTCACACTGCACAGTGCAGCCCACAAGGCACAGAGCTCCAGGCTTCTCAGCCTGCAAGTACCTCAGCTTTTACGGCTTCATCTCCTTCCTAGCCTCATTTCAGGTCCCTCCTTGTTCTTGGGTTGAGAGGGTCTGTCAATTCTGTGTCTCAGGGATAGAACTCAAAGGACACTTGCTAAAGCCCAGCCAGACTCCAGGTGAAAAACTGAAAGTTTTGTTGTCTTTAACCTGTGTCCCCTCTTTCTTCTATTGAGTCAGGGTCTCACTACGTAGCTCAGGCTGGCCTCAAACTCATGGCCTCCTGCCTGAGCCTCCTGCGGGCTGGGATTACAGGTGTGCATCACCATGCCCAGTGACTATGCCTCTCTTAGGAGTCCAAATTCTAAAACCCAGATCTGACTGTGTCATTCCTGGACTCTAAATCCTTCACTGGCTTCCCAGCCCAGTCAGAACAAAGACCCAGCTCCTTTCTGTGGTCTAAAAGGCGTCATCCAAAGCTGCCACAGGCCGCTGCTCGAGAGGCCAGGATACCCCTGTCTCCCGCTGCGCCCAGGACCCAGCAGCTCTGGCTCAACTGGAGCAAGGGTTCCCTCCCCCAGACTAGGGGCCAGGCCCAAGCCTGACTTCCTGCCCTCATTCCCTCCAAAGTCAGGCCTGGGTCAAGGCTGGAGCTGTGCAAGTCCTATAAGATGGACCCAGCTCTGTAACACTAATGAAGGAGAGAAGAAGTGAAACTATACTCACCTTACTGTTGCCCGCCATGTGCAGGTGGGCGGCAACAAGAAAAACAAAAGCTGTGCTGGTTTAAAAATATCTTATCTGCTCCCCTCCCCCAAAAAAATCCCAGACCTGGCCTTGCTCTTGGGGTGCTACAGATGATGCAGGCAGAGGCAGTGAGGGCAACGGGGACTGTGACTGTGGGAAGTACCCTGGCCCCTGCCCCAACCCGGGGCAGTAAACGAGGCCGTCTGGGAAGGATGGCACTGAGAGGCAGACAAAATGGGAAAAGATGTCCAAGACTAGGGAACAGGGTGTGCAGAGGGCTAGAGGCAGAAGCAGTGTGGAAGGCCTGGATGACAAAGGCTGGCTACATGCAGAGGTGACGGGGGGGTGTGTGCTGTCTAGGGGTTCGGGGAGGTTTGGGACATTGGCCTCACTTGACTTAATAATAGCATACACAATCACCACCTGGGTACCAAGAGGATATTGCTCATGTTTTATCTAAATTGGGTGACAGTATTATCTCACCAATTCTCCTACCAGTGGGAGCTCTTATCCAAATTGACAGATAAGGAAATGCAGGCAGTGAGATGGAAGGGGTCTGCTTCTCCCAGCAGCTTGAGAGGGCAAACTTTCTGCTCAACCACAGCGCCAAGCCTTTCTCCTGCCTAGCTGCAGGTGCCCACTTTCCCACTGGCCATCCTTGTGTCGCTAAGGCCTTTCCGCTCCGGTGCCCCTGGCTGGGCCCAGATGACATGTATCTTGTGTCCTGGTGGCCTTTTCACTATGCCTAGTGATCAGGGCAGGGTGACGGTACTGGGTGGTGCTGGGCCAGATGGAGAATGGAGCAGGCTGGTAGACTCACTCGGGTCTCACCAAAGGGAGTGGAAGGCGGGGCTCAGGCAGCCTGGAGCCACCTCACTCTCCCCTTGGCTCTCACTTTAGTGTTTCTTAGTGGAGTGAGGAGGGAGGTAGCTGAGGGCACCAGTCCCAGCTGGATGTGGTGGCACACATCTGTCATCCCAGCACTTGGGAGGCTGAGGCAGGAGGATTTTGGAGAATTAGAGGACAGTTTGGTTTCTCTAGACGGTTCAAGGCCAGGCTAAACTATATAGCAAGACTGTCTGAAAAAAAAAAAAAAGACAAAACAAAACACCCAACAAATTTAAAAAATGACTAAGACTCACCTTCAGAAGAGCCCTCCTTAGTTACACATACAGTGACTGCCCTATCGCATAACCTAATGCAGCGTGGCCTTTAAGAGTTCTCAAAGCACACAACCCCATACTCAAGCTAAAATTACTTGCTGGAAAAACCTGAGAATGTTCTTTAGCCTCCATAAGTGTCAGTTCCCTCATCAATGAAATGGAAGTGACAGTACTGACCTCCCAGAGTAGTTGTGAAGACTACCTGAGACCATGTAAGGAAGTACTTAGTAAATGTTAATGAGTATGGTTTCCTTATGACTTTGCATAATTCCATCATTTCTTTGATTAAGATCTTACAGTGTAATTAAACTTTAAAAGACCAAGCACATATCCTATGACCAGGAATACTTAGTGTTTGAATAGTAAGACATGGGAGACACCTCAACATCCAACAAGAAGGGTAAATAAACGGGAGTCTTTACACAGGGAGGTGTGGCAATTTCAGGTCAAAGGGGCCAGCACTTTGAGGTCAAGAGGGCCAAATCTCAGAAACCTGACTTTAAGTAGAAAAGAGCCAGTCACCGAATGACACATAGTATATGGCTCCCTTTGTTCATAAAGAATGAGCTATTAATTTTTTAGATTTTTACATACTCAGCAAAAGAATAAAAACAGGAAACTCTGAAAACCAAAATTCAGGATGGCAAATATCTCTGGAAAAGGGAGGAGTTTTCCACAGGGATTTCCATGGTCTCTACTATTGTTTGTTTACTTATTTATTTTTGAGACAGAGTCTCATTTAGCAGTGCAGACCGTCTTTGACTCAGCTGGTCTCAAACTCTCAGCAATCCTCCTGCCTTAGCCTCCCAAGGATTATAGGTGTGCATCACCACGCCTGGCCTTACCATGGTTTATTTCTTTAAAAGAACATGAAATAAATGGGACACTGTGTGAGCATCTGACAGAACTGGGTGGCAAGAACATGGGAATTTTACTATTTCCTATATTGTTCTGAAAGCTTAAAACTATTTCATAATTTTTAAAGCAGTGGAGATCTGAGGCTGGTGTGTTCTCCCCTCACCCTCCCAGATACTTGGCGCTGGGCCCGCCAAGTGTCTCCCTGAGTAAGATAAGTGAGATAAGTGTCTCTGGCAAAGGTGTAGATGGTCTTGCTTTGGCTGCCTCTGATCAGACCCACAAGGATGGCACTGACCAAAGCAGGGGCAGATGGACGTCTGCATCGTTCCAGGCAGGCAGGGAGGCAAGTGTGGTTCAGCCTGCCAATGGCCTTCATTCAGCTGGAGGCTGGGTAGTAGAGGGGCCTCAGGCACAGACATGGGTGTCTAAGGGACAGGGATGAACTCTGTCTCATCCCTAAAGTCCCAGATTCCTTGGCAGGGGAATCTGGCTCCATCTTTGCCTTCTCTTCTGGAAACTACTTTTCTAGACCCATTGGTGGTGCCCAGTCAGAGCTGGGCAGAAAGGGACCTTAACCAAGCTACAGATTTACAAGGGCTGCAGCTCAGGACAGGAAGGGAGCGGCCAGCCCAGCCTCCCTTATTTTCCAAAGGAGGGACCAAAGCCTCGCGAGGCTGAAGGACTCAGCTAAAGTCATACAACAAAACTGATCAAGGCAAAACTTACCAGGAAACTCTCCCTCAGGGTAGGTTGCCCCCAACCACCCCATTTCCAACCCTTGAGCCCCCAAACCAAGCACAGTCCCTGTGGCAGCTTCCAGATGTCAGTGGCACCAGGTTCCTGACCTCCCCACTCATCTGTCCAGCCCGGTAAACACTGTCACCGGTGGTGAGGCTCCAGGCAGGGCGGGCCCTCCTCCCCGCTCACCTGGGCCGGATCTGCGCCCAGGCCTCTCTGGTGTCCAGGTCTCCCAGGAAAGCAAGTTGCTGCAGGTGTGCAGGCCACAGGCAGGGCCAGGGAGGGGGTCGCTGGGATCCCTCAGTGGGGTGGGCGGGGCCAGAGAGCTGCTAACAGTGACAACGCCCACCTTTCACAAGCCCAGTTGGCTGCACCCAAGGGGCCCTGCTGTACCTTTGTGTCCCCAAAGGGCCCAGCAGAGGATGTGAGTGGGGGCTCTTACAGGAGCCAGAGCTGGGTTCAAATCCTAGCCCCAACCCTTACTTCCTGGACGACAGAGGACAAGTCACTTAAGAGCTGTGCCTCAGTTTCCTCACCCATAAGGGAGGCGATAGGGACAGGGCCTCCCCTTCAGGTACAAACGCTACAGGGCTAGAGAGGAAGGCTGCTGTGCACAAGACTTGACTACAGCCCGACAAAGTTGGGTCCGCTCAATGCAGTCCGCGGCCCCCGCAGGCCTCCCGCGGCAGCCGAGTGCGAGCCGCGCCGAGCCGCAGTGCGGGCCACGGGGAGCCCGGCGCCGCCCCAGCCCCCGCCGCCCGGCCGCACTCACCCCGCGGGCAGGGAGCCCAGAGCGCCCGCTGTGGTCATCGCTTAGGGCGCGGGCGGCGCTGCCCCGCCGGACGCCAGGCGCGGCCAGGTGCTGTCGCCGGATGCCCGAGCCCGGCGCTGTGCGGCCGAGCCGGGGACTCGGCGGCCGGGGAGGGGCGCGCCGGGGGCGGGGAAGGCGGCGGGGCCGGGCCGGGCCTCGGTCTGCCCAGCCGCGCAGTGGGGCCATGGCCGCCCCGGGCCGCCCGGCCGGCAGGCTCCCCCGCGCGGCCCGGCAGCCGGGACCCGGGCCCGGAGCCCGCCCAGCCCGGCCGCGCCGCCTCGCGCCGCCTCGCGCCCCCGGCCCGCGCTCCGTCCCGGCCCGCGGCCTACGCGGCACAAAGTTGCCCGGCCCCCGGCCGCTCGGGCCACCGCCGCCACGGCCTCCGCCTGAGCCGAGGGTGCAGAGGAGCACGCAGCCGCCAGTCGGGGGCGGGTTTTAACCCCAGCCGTTGCCCAGAGGGACTGTGCTTGCCTGAGACCACAGGCGGGAGGCGACACAGCGTGGCGCGCGCCGCGAGGCGGCGGCTCGCGCGCGCCTCCTCTGCCCCTTCGCTGCCATCTTACAGATGCGGAAACCGAGGCAAGGCGTTGGTGCGGTGGCCCGAGACCACTCAGACTGTAATAAAGCCCGGTGCCCCGGCCCCCAAAGCTGGTGCGCGACCCCTTCATCCGCCGTCCCTCCCCTGATCCCCAGTCCCTGGGCGGGACCACGCTCCTCAGAGGTCCCCAGGTGGGTGAGCAGGCCCAGGACTGAGCCGACCTGTGCTCCTGGCAGAAAGCCCGGACCCAGGAAGAGTTAACAGCCACCGCAGCCTGAGCCCCAGATGCTCTTAACCATGACTCATCACAGCACGTGGCTGCCATTAGAGCTGTCCCTTCACAAAGACAGGGGACAGAAGGGGGAGGGGAGGAAGGGGCTTCAGCTCTCCCAGCTCTCCTGGGTCCGCTGGGCTCCAGGATGTCAGGAGGGGGCGGAGGGAGCGGGCTGCAGAAGCAGTCCAGGTGGGGAGTGGAAGTGGACCGATCCCAGGGGCGACAGGCAGTATAGGGCAGGGGCAGGGATTGGCTGATGCCTCATTACATGAACAGGGCTTCTGGGGGAGGCAGTGAGTTCCCAGCCTGCCAGTGTGTCTGTCAACCGAGATCAGCTAGCTGCTCACTTGCAAGACTTGTCCCCCAACTGGGAGCCTCAGATACAGGCACACAAACAGGTAACTGACTACCAGAGGCAGCTGTGATGACACCCACCAGCAGCTACAAGGAATCTAGGTGTGTGTGCATGGATCCCAGGAGGCAGAGATGGCGTGGCCAGCTGGAGTTTGTGAGGTAGTGTGGGTATAGACAGTTATGCACCATCACAGCTTCGGGCATCTGCACATGCTGTTCCCTCAGCTAGGACACAGACTTCTTATTTATTTGTGTCCCCAGGGCTGGATCAGAAGGTTATCACTGGGAGGCCTCTTTTCAAAAAAAGAATACAAATTTATTCATAGGGAATGGCCAGGGTCCTCCTGGAGTTCCAGATAAGGCCAGGCATGTGAGTGGTGATTCAGAAGCTTTGAGCTACATTTGCTCCTGGGTAACTCTTTATTGTATGTGACAGTTAGTTAGAATCTACCACTCAGCTGGGCATGGTGGCATGTGCCTGTAATTCCAGCGTGCTGGAAAGCTGAGGCAGGAAGATAGAAAATTCGAGGCCAGCCTGGGCAATTTAGTGATTTAGTGAGCCTCTGGCTCAAAAGATTTAAAAAGGGCTGTGATGTGCTCAGTGCCAGGGCCCGAGGATTCGATCCCCAGGTGGGCTGGGGGAGAACTTGCCCAGATTCCTCCTTGTACCCCACAGGTGTTCCTTCTCATTGGGAGCCCCCTGGCTGGTTGGGTCTGGTGCTCTGTAGGTACTTACTACCTAAGGCCCTGGGGCCGCAGGAAGAGAGGTTTTATGTGACTGTCTCTGCCATAAACTAGGAGCTTCTTAAGGGTGGACTCTGGTCAGGTTCATCGCTGTGTCTCTAGGCCTGACATCTGGTGCCTGACCAATCACCAGCCATGAATGCAAAGCCCAGCACGTAGCTGTTTGCCTCTGAGGCAATTACTGTCCTCGTGGCTGACACACATCAAAAGCTGCTTCCTACGCCACATGGTGCCTCTCAGAGCCTCAGCTTCTTTATCAGTAAAATACAAATAACACTACCTACTTCAAAAGGTTGTTGTGAGGCTTGATAATTCATGGATGGTCATCAGCACTGGTGGTCTGGTGGTAAAATTGTCACCTGCCAAGTATCCGTGCACGGAAAGTGCCCAGAACAGGGCCGGGTATAGCACAGTTTGGTACCTAGCAGTGGCTGGGGTGAACACTGCTTTCCAACAAGCCCATCTCCCTGCACCTGACACAGCACCGAGCTAGTCACCTGTGAGTCACAGCATCGGATGGCTCACCTATAGGAGGCTCTGCCCAGACCTCTCCTGGCCCCCGGAGCTGTGAGTCACTATCATTGTCTGAGGCCCCACCCAGGTGCCCCTGCCCAGATCCCAGGCCTTCTCCCCCCAACTTGGGCTGACTGCTGAGCCCCAGGGGCTGGGTGGGCATCAGAGTCCTGGGTCCTTCCCTCTCTTATCAGGCGATCTGCTTCCTGGTGCTTAATACCTGGGAGATGCCAAGCCTGCTTTCCTCCTTATTTCTTTCCACCCTGAAAGAACAGACTGCCAATCCCCATCCCTCAGTGGCCCCAGGTCCCCACCAAGGAGTGCTTTCACCTGTGCCATCTCTCAGTCCCTGGAAACCACCTCAAAATGCCCCAGGAAGTCTGTGCTCACATGGCCTCCTACAGACCGAACTGAGGCTAGGACCAGATGTGACCTTGGCCAAAGGTGAGCCACAGCTTGGACCTATGTCTTGATCCCTTACCCTACAGAGGATGGGAGAAGATAAGCAGAAAGGAGGGATGTTGGAAATGGGTCTCAGAAACGGAGTGTGTGAGCTTGTGCCCTTGTCTTAGAGCTGTGGCTGTGAAGTCAGCTCGGCATCCAGCTCTGAATCTCAGTCTTCCATTGGTAGACTCTGGGGAGTGAGACAAACTCACAGGACTCTGTGACAATAACTTAGCATCACTTGAGTGGCCCGTTGTTGTCCCTGTTCCTCCTTCAGGCGCCACCCTAAGGCCTTTTCCTGGAAAAAAGTGCCCTCCTCTGCTCCTGTAGTCTCTGCCAGTCCAGGTCCCCCTACCTCAGTCCCTCCCAAGCCAGTTGAGCTGGGGTCCATAAGTGGGTTTTTTTTAGAGCACAGGCTTGGGCTGGTTACCTCACAGGGAGCAGGCCCGTGGACAAGGGTCCATGGCAGACATATTCCCAGCAATGATGCCTAAGGTAGCCTCTAGAGTGGCTCCTGGGATGGGCCTCCTCCCTCCCAACCCACTGGGCTCCTACTCATTATGTGCCCTGAGGCACGTTCTGGTCCTACTGTCTCTTAGTTTCCCTCTTCCTTCTGGATACCGAGGAGAGAGAGGGCTGGAAGGGGAGCTCAAAGGCCTTCCCTGCCCTGCTGTTCTGGGTTTGAGGAGCCTACTCCTCCATGATGTACCCAAGTCCAGTGTCCAGCAGCTACCACGGGTCCCAAGAAGGAGTTTGGGGAATGCACGAGGCACCGAGAATAGTTCTGACAGAAAGGGTTGACGCTCTCGTGGGGGGTTTCTGTAGTTGAGTAGCACCCTGTTGGGCTGCAAAGCCAAGAAGATCTGGATGGATAATCTGGCCCCACTGTGTCCCAGCTAGTCAGATTCAGGTAAATCACCCCAAGGCAAGTGCAAGGCAGGGATGGAATGGCTCAGAGAATATCCTCAAAAGCCGGAAGAGCACCCCTGCTCTGATACCTTGGGGCCAGCAACTTCATCTTTGAAATGGTGATGATGGTGTTACAGGATCCAGTGAGGTAATACACAGAAAGCTCTTGGCCAGGCATAATGGCACACATCTGTAGTCCCAGCCCTTGGGAGGCTGAGACAGGAGAATCGTCCGGAATTCAAGGCCAGCCTAAACTACTGTACATAGCAAGACCATACCTCCAAAAAAAAAAAAAAAAAAAAAA
>PVJX010051198.1:0-10386 GCA_004027295.1 Dolichotis patagonum | reverse complement strand
GTAAAAGTTACACACTACTCAGTAAAAGAACAAAAGGGCATTTATGGGGGCCTGGGATTTAGCTCAGTGACATAAGCACCTTCCTTGTAAGCGTGTGGTTGTGAGTTCGATCCCCGGTACAAAAAAAGGGGGGGCATTTATGAAGAAAGCCAACCTTTAAAAATCTGTTTTGAACTGGGACAGTGGACATGTCCAGGGGTTAAGTTGAAAGATTATCTTGAACTATGAAAGCCAACACCTTCACCTACCAACCATGAGCAAAATCTCAAAAGAAATACATGTACATTTTAATTTCTTTTCTTGCATCTTTGTCATTTCACATTTTGGCAGAATTGTTAGAAGTGAAAAGTCCAAAGAGGTTATTTCAGGAAGGCACAGAAGCAAAAAGCCTGTCTGATACACATGGTGAATAATTATTTCTCAAAGAATCAGATGTGCAATGTGTTGCCTAATTATAGGAAATGGCAAGTTGAGATAAACATGCAGTCATGAAATACCCCAGAAGATATCTATCTATCCAGAAGATATTATCATTCCAAAAGCTGTCAATTTTAGCGTTTGGAAAATAGAGAAAGGAAATCAAGTATTGAGTCTCTGGTGAGTTATGGAAATCAAACCTAATGGATAAGGAGCTGCTCTTGCCTGCATTATGACACCAGTTTTCTGAAGGGAGTGTCCTAATTATTTCCAGAGCTATGTGTTTCAAGGTTATTTTGTGTTACCGCATTGCCATATGTGGAGTAGTTCTGCAAAACAGCACAGAAATGGAGTTTCTTTTCTTTTCTGAATTCACTACTGATATGAAGAATGTATGTTATGCCCCCTATTAGAATGAAAGGTCAAGAGGGGACTAGATATAGTGATAGAAACTTAGATGGCCTAAGAAAGAGTGTTGGAGGCTGAGGCAGAAAGACTCCAAATTAAGGTCTGAATTAATAGCATGTCTTAGAAATGATGATTCTTTTTAGACTTTCCCAGAGTGAGGGTCCAGGCATCAGTCCAGACTGTGAGAACACTAATATCAGATGACTAAAAGAAGTTCTGAGATTGCAAGTCAATCTTGTGTATCCATTGGAATCTTCCAGAGAATCTTTAAAAGTATTCACTTTTAGGTTCCATTCCAGAACTATTCTATAATAATTCTTACAGTAGTTTTAAAATATATTTAATGTGAAGCCAAACTCAAAACTTATCAGACAATGGTCTACTACATGAAGGCAATGCTTCCCCCTCTTTTTAAGATTCTCATTCATCTAATAGATCAAAAATAGGTAGCTAGATAAATGTATGGTAGAATACAGTAATCTAGAATCCATGATTATGATGAAGGATCACTCACAGATTGCCCTGGGAGTCAAAAAGTCTCAGACTAACGGTGACTGTTTAGAGATTTAGCAAAGCTAGATTTGGATGGCATAATGAATCCATCAGCAACTGTATCAATCTTTTCTTTGTTAAAGTCATTAGCCTAGAAACCACTGGAGTAGAGGTACAGAAATATTTTCAGCAGTCTCTATAAGGATTTACAATCTACTACAGACACATGGACATACATGCAAATATGTCACTATAGAGGAAGGGGAATACAGGTGATTAGCACAAATATCTACTTGTATGCCTCAGAAGACCAAGAAATCCTTTCTGGCCGGAGAAATGAGGGAAATTTCCATCAAGAAATCAGCATCTCTGGAGAGAAATTCCAAATACATTGGAGTTGATAGAGATGTAGATCAATTTTCCTACAGGAAAGATTGTCCTCCATGGTCTTTTGCTGACCCAAGTAAGGCAAAGGACCAGGCATAATTTATGTCATGTGTCTTTGAAACAAATCTAGCTTTGCCTGATTTTCTTTTCATTTTTACAGCCCTCCCCCAAAATATGTTACCATATCTCCAAGTATTATTGCAAATAGAATGATAAGTAATACTAACGGAAATTTTATATTCTTTTACCTGAATCTGTACCTCTTTAAACAGAATATGAGTTTGAGAACTAATCATACTCTCTCACAGCCAGTGTGTGATGGACTCTTTGCTGTGTGTCTCCTACATTCTAACACTGTGGGTACAAAGACTTGACAAATGTGGTTAATGTTTTTCATACATGTCCCTTAAAAAATGAAATAATACTACCCTGTTTGTGTATTTAAATGTATTTGCATTTCATCAAGGTAAATGTGTTTACTATTCAATTTCATTCAGTTTCATTTAATTAAAGTCTGGCTTATTTGTCTTTGAACACTTTAAGTGCTGAAATTGTGCTGTGTCATTAAATGTGAGTTTGAAATCTGATTAAGATTTTTCAAACTATGAATAAATTTACATCTGATGATCCTTGAGAGACTATATATTCCCCATCTAAATTAACAGAATCTTTTATATTCCTCAAAATGCCTTTCCATATGTTATGTCACAGAGTTTTAACAATCCCACTAGAAATCAAGTCCCAAGATATGAATTTTACAAACAAAAAACAATTTCTGAGAGGAAAAGTGACTGCTCCAAGGTCACAAGCTAGTCATAGAGTTAGAATTAGATCTCCTGTTTGCTAATCAGCATATGTTCAAAATACCATCATGAATATACTTCACATTGATTTTGTCAAGGGAAATTTACAATTAAATCCTTTGTCAAGTCTGCCAGAAGAGCTTATAATTCTGGTAGCATATATATTATGAAATTGAAGCTGAATTCTAGTGATGTTAATGTCTATTGTGTTACAGGCACTGGGGGATGTACTTACCAGCATTATTTTTAATCTTTATAGAAACACTACATCTTACAGAATATAGTATGAGGCTCACAGATGGCAAGTGACTTGCCAATGTCTTGCACTTGGCAAGCTTGGCACTCCTTCATGCTTGTTCAGACTGGCTGCGTTGGTAAAAATCACCTAGTTTAAGCCATCCCCTGGAAAATATAGCCAAAGTCCCTACCAAATGATCCCCAAACATCCTTCAAAAACATTATTATTGGTGTTGTTATCCAGACAAGTATTTATCTAATATCTTAAGGTAGAAAACACTGCATAAACACTAAAAACACGAGAAATATGAGCATAGCATTTGCCCTTCAGAAGTTTGCCGTTCCAATAAACTGACATGATGCATATCTAATAGCATGGAAATCAAGCAAGAAGACTACAAAATATTAAGTGAATGTTTCTCAAGTATAAAATGAATGTTTCAGATTTCATGCTGTAAATAGCAGCAGGTTAAGAACAAGAAAATTATTGTGGGCTATGATATAAAAATCTCTCAAAAAGGAAATAAAATGATGAGAGGCAGAATTAAAATAAGTAGAGAGTGTAACAGGAAATACTGTGTAACAAAAGTCTAAAAGGAATTACGAAGTCAGGAATATTCATGGCATATTTATGGATAATCTTGTCTTCTTATTTTGATGATTTGCTATGAAACAGTACATTCACTGAACATTCTTTTATTTATCAGTTAGGATTAAATTTGGTTCCAAGTAACAAACTCAAACTTACAGTGACTTAAACAGGACCTGTTTTTCTAAAACAACGTGTCCCCAACTTATGATGGCTCAACTTACGATTTTCAACTTTCTGATAATTGGAAAGTAGTATGTGTCCAGTAAAAGCTGAACTTTGTCCCTTTCCTGGTCTAGTGAAATGCATGGATATTCTCTCAACAACGCGAGGTAGTAAAAGCGAGCAGCAGTTCCCAACTAGCTGCATAATTGCAGTACTCTACAATGTGCCTGTATTAGATAAATTACATAAATAAAATGTTTAACACTTTACTACAAACAGGCCTTATGCTTGGTGATTTTTCCAAGTGCTAAGACAATATAAGAGCCCTGAGCATGTTTAACATAGGCTAGGTTAAACTCTGATGTTTCATAGGTTCTAGTTAGCAAATGCATTTTCAACGTTTAATATTCTCAGCTTATGATCGGTTTTGGGATGTAATGATATCATACATTGAAGAATTATGATAAGACATATACTTATCATTACAAGGTAGTCACTGATGATATACAACTACTCAATCATCCTGATATGGAGATTAGCTCTCATATGTCTGTTACATCACGGTCTCCCAGGAAGGTTGTTGCCATTGAAAATAGCCATGCTTTCTGAGGCAGGAAAAGAGCAGGGGAATCTAGGTGGGGTGACACATGTATGTGATTCCAGCAGTCTGGGAGACTGAGGCAAGAAGATTTTAAGTTTGAACTCAGTTTGGGCAACTTAGAGAGGTGCTATCTTGTTATAAAAAATAAAAATGAGTTAGGGTTGCAGTTCAGTGTGAAGACCCCGATCCCCACTACTATCAAGGAAGGAAAAAAAAGAGTGGAAGGAGCCACATTGGGAGCATCCACCTTTTTTCTCTGGGAAAGCAAGAAATTTTCCAGAAACTAATACATGACGACTTCAGGGCAAACCTTATTGCTCAAAATCAGATTATATAGCCCTTCCTAGCTAGAAAGAGGCTATGGAAATGAAAATACAATAACGTGGTTAACACAGATGATATAAGCCTAATCTTGCCCCAACTAAAAATCAGAGTTTTAATAATTACAAAAATAAGAATGAATAATGAATAGACAAATACTAATATCTTTAACAATTATAATTTCTTTTGTTGCAATGGTAGATTACCTCAATGGAAGACTAAATGATGCTAAATAATGAAAAAATAAAAAACCCTGGATAATAGTTTCAATAAAGCTTCACTAGACCTCTAGAACAACTCAGATATTATTAGAGGTATTAAAATATCCCAGTGACATAGCAACACCTATACAGACTGGATAATCTCAACACCTCTCCCCACCAATAGATATTGTCTCCTGTTCATGAACACTGTTCATCTGTTCTGCTATGTATTTTCTATTATTTACCCACATTACCATAAACTTTCTTCTTGAACTCTACTCTGACTGGAGTAACCAAATAAAACAGTGTGTTCAAATTTGACATAAACTAAAAACATACTATGCATGGATATGATCAGTACAGTATTTGTTTCATACTTTTATTAGGAAATTATTTGTTGTTTGCCTAAAATTCAATTTTAACTACAAAGCCTGCTAACCCTAACAACTGTAAAACTGATTGACGACTAAAGAAAGCCCTTCTCATAGACCTCTAATAGTAGTGCATCTGACAGATCACTGGCCAGCCCACAGGTAACAGCCTTTGGTTTAGAAAAACATCCCTCATCCAAGGAATTGTACTCACATAGCAAGTCTTAAGGACAATGCATCGAAATACATACTTAAGGAATTCTCTATATCTCCATTCTGTTCAAAGGTGTCTGTGGGAATGGCATTCTGACTGCTGGGATGAATTCAGAAGAAGTACTTCTTTCTACCTTATGCTGTTGGTTTCAGATGATATGTATAAGCATTCCTCCATCTTTTTCCCTTACTCTATCTCTATCTTTCTGTCTCTGTCACAGTATCAGTCTCTTTCTCTCTGTCTTTCTCTCTGTGTCTGTCTGTCTGTCTCTCTCCCCCCTATTTCAAGGATTCTATGGCAACTTCATTTCTAGGCACAAAATCAGCTCATATTTCATAAGTGTTCTCATAATGAGTCAGGTGTACATGCACCAAATTGCTTTCTTTTATAATATATATATATATATATATATATATATATATATATAATAAATTTCTCTCCATTTTCTGGAATTCTGCCTTTCTTTAAGTTTTACCTCCCTTTGAGGAATGCAATGAATATATAGTATCTTTTATGGTCACAGAAAAAAATGGTAGATACTGGATTGAACAAGTGGAAGAATAAACCATGATCTCTAAACTCAAGAAATCCTAAAATCTATCATGCTTTCAGTTTTCTCATTTAATGTTTTTTGTCTAATCCAACCATTCTCCATTCTTGTTCTTTTTTACCTTTGGTTTGATCTATAGGTATTGATTTTTTTTTTTTTTTTTTGGTACTGGGGATCGAACTCACGACCTTGCACTTGCCAGGCAGGTGCTTAAGCCGCTGAGCTAAATCCCCAACCCAGGTATTGATTTCTAAACTACTGATTCCTAGTTTTTAAGAACCTGTGATGAAAGAAGATGGCATCTTCAGACTCCTTTGCTCTTGAGTATATCATTTTTCTCTGCATGTTCTTTCTGCTATTGATTTCCCTGAATTCTTCTCTTTTGGCTCCAGGATATCAGTAATACTCTTATACCAAAAACAGAGATTATGTACTTACCCCAGCTCATATAGAATTGTCATCACATGATTGGAAATTAATGGTGGGATGTAATACAGGTCCTCTCATCCAATATTCTTCCTTATGCCACTGCAGAAGCCCTCCCCTCAGCTTCTTAGAGGACTGTTACATTTCTATGTCAGCACCCTATGAGATATTAATATTTTAAAATACCACTGAATTTCCATAAGACATTTCCACTAGTGGGCTGACATTTGCCTCTAACCGAATGTGGCCAATCATTCCTGTATAGCCCTTCTTATATGGAAATTACTGGTCAAGCTCTTTCATCAAATTTTTTCCACTGCTTTTTTTGACTTTTCATTATGTTGTAATATCCAGACTCTTTCCTATGCTGGTCATTCTTCTTCAGAATGACATAGTTTTTTCATTCCTGTTTTAAAACACAAAGGCTCAGATAAACAGCCATAAGAGTGTTACCATCTATCACTTACAATTGGGTATAAGTAGGAAATTGATAAGAAAAATTTTCCCTATCTGAGAAAATGATACAGAGGAGAAAAGATGGTTTCTGGAACTAAGGTAATCTGTGCTTGTATTTCCACTCTGCTGTATTTTTATCTTGAGATCATATACAAATTTCTTTTCACTCACATCTTCAATGTCTTCTTTGGTCAAATGTAAGTAATAATATCTCCTAGCAGATTTTTTAAAAAACACATAGAATCCCTTGAAAAATGCTAATTTATGGCTCTGCAAAGAATTCTTGCCTCCTCTCTTCTCCTTCAACTAGGGAATCCCTAACACAGTGTCAAGAAAAAATTAATTCTAGATTTTCCTGTATTTCTGATCTGTGTGAAGATGTTTGATGTTCTGTTCATCCATTTGACTTTCAGAGCCTTAAGTGGCAGGTCCACGGCTTGAGTGGTCACCTCTAATCTGCCATCCCCACTTATTTATGGTCAGTAAGGCAATGTGCCTGCTTTGAATCTGGCTGCAGATGGTATTCAGTCCTGCAAAACTCATGCAGGGATTTTTTCCCCTATTGCTCAATTTTCTATTTTTACAAAAACTGTTAGTTTCAACAGGCACTAGCCACAAAAAGATGACTGCCATTTTTCCTGATGTTCAAATAAGCAGTATAGGATGCTACCAGAAGGACTGATCATTACAGGTAGTAGAAGCAGAATACCGGTAACTACATAATAACCAGAAAGTAGTGCCATTTTCTCAAATGACTGTGAGAGCACATCAAAGTTATTTTCTTAAAGGAGATAAGACATAAATACTCTTGTTTTACATTTACATACTGAACCTATGCATTTTGAAACTGAATCCATTTTAAAACTAAATCTATTTCAATAAGTATGCATTTTTAGTGGAAAAAGGCTTGTTTCCAGACATGCCTGTAAATAGTTTATGTTGTCTGAAAGAACACTCTATCATTCTATGCTTTATCTATTGTGGAATATGGTTTTTAAAAATCATCCTAGAGACTTTGTTAAACAAGGAGAATCTGTTGCAGAAGTCTTTATTGGTGGAATCTATATGGTCTATTTTGATATCGCTGAAATGTACTTCTTTGCTCTCCACCGTCTCTTCCTCTGGGGAGCAGGGCAGAGCTGCCGTTTCCAATTCCAGGCAGGTCTTACCTGCACTGTGCCGGAGGGAAAAATGTCTGAGCATTGTGGTGGCCACATGGTGGCATTAGAATTTGTGCCTGGCACAGGGCTCTACCTAAAATTATGTTCATTTGGGACTCGTGAAACAGTAGCAAATGATGCATTTACCCTCAGGCTGTTCCTAAGTGACATCAGAACAGCCAGGCAATCCGGTGAAAAGCGTAACCCTGCTGCTTACTTGGCAACAGGTCGTCCAAGGCCTGTCACATTAGAGCTGAGTTTGGAAGACACTCAAAACTTCCATATGAACTGTTGGGCACAGAGGGAAATTTTCTGGCAGAATATATTGTCCTAGTAACTTCAACACCTCGGTAATGATCAATTTAAAATTTTGTGCAGACATAAACATCGCATGTATATTTTTCTCTTGCCTGGCTCATCTTCTAGTTGTGAAACAAAATTTGTCCAAAACTTGATTGTGGTTTTGCTGCTTGCTAGCTAAGAGACTCTATGCAAACTCCTTCATCTGTCTGAGCATCGGTTTTTGATCCAAAACAGACATAACAGCATAATGTTAAATACAGGTTTTTGTTTTGTTTGCAGTGTTGAAGAATGAGACTATAGCTACATCCTCAGTCCTTTTTACTTTTTGTTTTGAGAGAGTTTCATTAAGTTGCTAAGTTGCCCCAACCCAGATCAAAATTGTATTCCTCCTGCCTCAGTTTCCTAGAATGCTAGCATTATAGGTATGTTGAGTATAGATTTCAAATCTATATAGAGTGTCCATGGACACATTTAATTATATATATAATTTATGTATATAAATTTATGCTCCATAGGTTATATTCCATAAAAACCTATGAGGAAGTTATACCTGTGTACTACACAGTAACACAAAACATATATACATACCTGTATGCATGCCACCCCACACATGAGGGAATCTAACAATTTGCTAGGCATATTTAAGGTTCTCCTAAATTTTAATTCCCATCGCACTTCCCCTCTCAGATATTTGTGAATTAAGTTATAAAGGAATTGCGGTGCTCAAGTCACATGTGTACTTGATTGACCCAAGGTCAGCTATGCATTTAGAAAAAATAAAGAAGCTGAGAAAGAGTCACACAAGGAGTAAAGTAAAGAAGAAAGTGGAAGTAGAGAGACAGACACACAGATAGGTAGGCAGACAGACAGAAACACTTGTTTTTGTTTCTCTCCTTGTGGTGCCTCACTAAAAACTGTGGACTGCACACTCTCCTTAGCAGCAAAGTATTGATCACACTCACACTGCAACCAATAATAGGTCCACTAAAGTCCACAGTGGGGGCAGGCTGTGTAATCTCCTTAGGAAAATCTACTTTTCCATTTGTCTCGTTGGCCTTCCCACTTTTTCTGCCTAAAATGTGACTGTGAGGCCTGAACAGTCATGTAGAAACTTCAGGGCTCTAAGAATGAGGACCCAAGACCAACTTGCTAAGGACAGTGGAGAAAAGAGAGACCCGGTTTCCATTTAGCTGAGCCCTAGGGCCAACTCTAGACTCCTTCACCTACTCTATCGCCTAGATTAAATCCATTTTTATTTAATGTTAATTAAACCATTAAAATATCTTTGTTTTGTGCTGGCTTTGCTGTTGTTTTTATTGTTAGTTTCAAGAAACCAGAAACATAACTGGTAGGGAAGGTGATTCCACCCATCAGTCCTTTCAGTGAACATTTGCTTGGGAATGAGGCAGAAGATATAACTGTCTTTCATGGCACATGCTTCTCACCATGGCACTGTAAATCTATTTTTAAAGTTAATGTTTTTCATGAAGTTTGGCTTCCACTACAAGGACTACTCAGCTAAAGCTGAGATCTGTTTTGATATTGGAGGAAAACACTGCTTTGCTGGACTTGCTGAATAACACATTACACTCTAAAATGTACCTTCCCAAAGGACTTTTCATGGGCAGTTTCTTCAACGGTATTTTAGTATCATGCTCTGGCCCGAGGTTTCATACCTTCGGTACCATTGGCCTGACTTGGTCTAGGGTAAGGGCATGATATTTTGAAAGTAGACCAAGTAGAAAGTTACTTTTAGAAGTAACAACACTGAATCACAGTGAGAAACTGAGGTGGCAGTGGACAGAGACAGAGCACAAAGCTGATGTGGGTGTGTGTGTGTGCATCCAATCCAGGATGTGTATAATTCCAAAACATAAAGTGAATTTTAAAGGGGGGGGAGAAAACAAAGACACAAACTGATAATCTAAAAACATTCATATTGATATGACCAATAAATAGGTTTTAGAGAAATCAATCATATAAAGAAGTATGCTCAAATGAATAAAATATTTTAAAAATACCTACTAGACTTGCATAAGGAATTACTATATAATTTTTAGCCATGTTATTTTCTACCTTCTCTAAGAATCCCTGGGATGGTGTGTGGTATGTCTGTACTCATTCTTCATATTCAAATCTACTTCCCTAAATCTGAAATTTGGCAAAATTCTTAAAAAATATATTTTGATGAATTTAATGGCACTCATACAATTGATATTTGAGAATAATATTTTCAGAGAGGAAGTTGTAATACAGTATTGATCATAAAATCAACTAAGGTTG
>PVJX010051197.1:0-10385 GCA_004027295.1 Dolichotis patagonum | reverse complement strand
CATGCTCTTCTTGATTTCATTGTTTGTGTTGAGAAGTCTGCCGTGATTCTGATAGGTTTTCCTTTATAGGTGATCTCTCTTTTCTCTCTAACAGTTTTTAGTATTCTATTCTTATGTTGGATTTCTGGGATGGTGATTATTATGTGTCTAGGTGTAGTTTTATTTTGGTTATGGCTGTTTGGAGTTCTATATGCTTCACATATCCAGATGTCAGTTTCTCTTCTCATGTTTGGGAAGTTTTACATCTGTAAATTTCCTCTTGGTATCATTTGGGCTGTCCCCTTCTTTTTCATTTATCCCTATTAATCTTATGTTATTTTTCTTTGCATCATCTTGCAGGTGTTGAATTGTTATTTCCTGATTCTTTGTTTTTTTAAAAATATCTTGTCTTTCCTGCTCACTGACTGCAATCTTATCTTTGAGGTCTGAAATTCTATCTTCACTTTCATTGAGGTGGTTTTTACAGCTTTCAATAGAATTTTTGATTTCCTGTATATCTCTTTGAATCTACTTTATGCATTCTGTTTGTTTCATGTAGTGTTCATTGAGGGATTCTATCTGTTTGCTTTGTTCCTCTGATTTTTTTAGCTGTGTTTTCATTAGATGCGTTCACTATTTCTTCCACTATTTTTATCAATTCTTCTTTTACCTGGGCAATTATTTCTGATTTGAATTTCTCCATAGCTTTTCCTATTTGCATATTTATTTCATTTGATATCATTTCATACATTTCAGGTGTATGGCTTCTTTTTTCTTCTATGTACATGGCTTCTAAGCTTTCTTGCGGAGGGCTAGAGCTTTGAGCCTGCCTTTTGGTCTTTTCTTTTGTCATTTTTCTATATTTTCTTGCTTTGAGTGGTGTTCCAATGCTTTCCTTGCATGTATGGTGAATTTCCTCTTGCACCCTCAGTTCCTGGAGGGGCAGTGGCTCCCCCACAGGCTCTTGGCTTTCTCACAGGGTCCTAACTTCCCTCTGTGGGCTCCTGGCTCCCTAAGTTGTAAGGCGAATGCTGGGTGTGGTCAACCCGGAGCCTGTGGAATCTCAGGCAGGCCAGGCCACTCTACTTTGTCCCAGGCAGGTCTCCAGGAGGTTCCCTGGGAATGAAAGGTGGGCCTACATGTCCCAAAGTGTCACGCCAAAATGCTGGTTTCTACAATGTTCCTGGTCCCCAACAGACCTGGCCACGATGCCAGTCTCCGCAAAATTCCCAATCCAAACAGCCCAGGCCTCTTTGCGGGTCCAGGAGGTTCCGCTCCCAAAGAGTTGGCCAAGATGCTGGGCTCTGGGATATTTCCTGGGGTCAAGGGCGGGGCTATGGGCCCAAACAGACCTGGCCCAGATGCTGGTCTCTGGGAAGTTCCCTGCAGATGAAGGGTGGGCCTACCTGTCCCAAACTGTCAGGCAGAGATGCTGGTCTCCACAGACTTTCAATCCAAATAGTCCGGGCCACTCTGCATGTCCAGGAGGTTCTGGTCCCAAAGAGTCGCGCCATGATGCTGGTCTCTGGGAGATTTCCTGGGGGTGAAGCGTGGAGCTACAGGCCCAAACAGACCTGGCCCAGATGCCGGTCTCCATGAAGTTCCCTGTGGATGAAGGGCCAGCTTACCAGTCCCAAACAGTCAGGCAGAGATGCCGGTCTCCGCAGACTTTCAATCCAAACAGCCCAGGCCATTCTGCGGGTCCAGGAGGTTCTGGTCCCAAAGCGAAAATTTTCTACTTCTATGTTGAGTCATTTTATTGTAAGCTGGACATTTCAAATATTATGTTATGAAATTCTAGTTCTTGTTTTAAATTCACTTAGAACGCTAATAAGAAAAAAAGAATGCTAATAAGTTTTGCTTGTTTTGCAGGCTTTAGGCTTCAGTTATCATCCAGTTCATCTGTGTCCTGTGGTTCGAATGTCACCTCAATTTTCAAAGCTGTTGTAATGCTGTTCAGATTTTCTCATGTATGCACCACTCAGGGGCCATTCTGAAAAGCAGGCAGTATTCTGATTTGTAATTCAGCATTCAATGAATTTTATAAGTTCTTTATAATCAGTTCAACACATGAATTGCTTAAAAGGAGTGCTACAGTTCCATAAAAATGTTTATAGCATATATTCTTTTTTGCACTTAAAAGCTACTTAGTTTTTATATATACTAAGTCATATTACATCAAAAATTACATATATATATATATATATATATATAAATAATTCAAACACATAAAATTTAAACTTAGATAGGAAGCAACTAGTGTTGCCTTTACAGTACTTTCCACACAAAATATGAAAAAAGCATTTTGGCCCCATGACTCAGAGGAATAAGACACTGATACAAGTATTAGAAAATGCATAAATGGAGCTTTTCTGGCAACATTTAATCCAATTTTACTTCTAAGTCTTTGAGTCTAAATGAACTAGATTGCTGAAAAAGTGACTCAATACATTGGAAATTTCTCCTTTTGATACTATCAGTAGCTTTTATACTATCAACAGCTCATAAGTGAAGAGAAAAATCTTGCTTTTTAAGGTAAAAGTATGTCTTTGGAACTTAGGGCGCCGAGCCAACCAGTAAGCAGCCTGCCGCCCTGGTAAGTGACTGTGGTCTGGCAAGCCGCGGCCACCCCAGGGTAGGGAAACAAGAAGCAAGAGCGTCTCCTGAGATCCATGCCATGTTGGAACTTAGGGCTCTGATCCAACCAGTAACCAGCCTGCTGCCTACCGTGGTGCGGGCTTAGAATCAAACATACCACATACCCCATCCCCTCATTAACAATTGGGATCCAAGGATCTGGGTATCTCTTAGGAGGTGACCATATTTTGTACAGCAAGTCGGGGGAGTTTCCTTCTACTATCTCTGAAGGCAGATATTTTTATCTCCGTTTTGCTTTGTCCTGATTAACGGTGTTGCTCTATTCAATACTCTGTGTTGATGTGATCTATAATGTTGTATATTTCTTTGATTTTGCTGTACTTAGTAGAAGAACAACTATTGTGAAGACAACGAGATATACAATGTTGCCTGTAACTGTTGTCCTGGTGACCTGCTGTGATGTTCTGTGCCAATTTCACTATACTGTCTCAATTGGCTTTATTCCATCCTGCTTTTTTGTAACTGTTTGCAGCCTCACTGTGTGTTCACTTTGTATGCCTTAATTTTGTAACATGAACAGCTATTTCTGGGAGGACAGTATGTGGTTTGTCAACTAGTGATTTATGGTTTTTTTGAGGTTTTGTATTGTTTCTACCCTTTTTTCTGTATTGCTTTTTTTCTCTTTAAATAAAATTTTTAAAAAATAAAAAAAGTATGTCTTTGGGTTTAAGGATAAGGAACACATAAAGAGATATGAACCATAGCTAGCTAAGAACATAGAAGAGAGTAATTAATAGCTGAACAGTATTTTTGGCATGTATGCATATGAGCTTGTCTTTTTCCTGTTATTTCTAAGTCTGTGTTTCATCCATTGCTTCCTTCTTTCTCAGTTAACTCCCAAGTGAAACCTCCTTCTTTGGGGCTGAGGATGTAGCTTCACAGTAGAATATATTGTCAACAAACACCAAGCCCCAAAACAAAAACAAAGTCTAGATCTTTCATTGGCTGCCCCTAGACCACCCAGACCTTTTTTCTTTCTGGTGAGTTTAGCATTCTTCAAATTTCAGACCTTCACCCTCATTCCTACCCCATCCTCATTTCTGGTGCTTTAGTTAAAACAAACAAGCAAACAAACAAAAATGCTATGGCTTTTTATGTCTCCCTTTTGTGCAATACTCTTCTTGAAATTGGTTCTACCTCCAACCTAAGCCAAGGGAAGGAAGATGGAGTAAGAGGTGTATTTTTTAACAGATGTTTTATTAGTACATGTTTGCAGTACCCAATGGATACATTCATCATGGGTAGTTGGTACATGTATTTATTGCAGCTTTTCCACTTTTACATCACCTTTCCCTCTTTTCACACCCCTCAACATCTATCCTTAGGTCTCCTTCATATATGCACAATGCTCTACCTCCCTGTTGCTTGTTGCCTATCTTTTAAGTTGCTCTTTAAATTACTATTATTTGGCTTTCTCATATAAGAAAAATGATGATGTGATGTTTATCCCTCTGTCTTATTTATTTCACTTAGCATTATGGTCTCAAGAAACATCAATTTGTTGAGTGGGATGTAGTGGTGCACACTTGTATTGCTAGCACTTGGGAGACTGAGGGAAGGGGATCTCTGCATGTTCCAGATCAACCTGGGCTACAAAGTGAGCTCAAGGTCAGCCTGAACTGAATAATGAGACCCTGTCTCAAGAAGACAAATGAAAAGAACTGCATAATGATTAGACACTGCCTCAAAAAGACAAAGGAAAAAAAGAAAGAAGAAAGAAAGAAAGAAAGAAAGAAAGAAAGAAAGAAAGAAAAAGAATTTTCTACAAATAACTGAAACTTATCCTTATTTATGAATTATATAGGAGGCATAGGAGCATAGGAGGCATTTCCAAAATTTAGCAATTGTGAATTGTGCGGGACTAAACATGAGGATGCATGTATCTTGGTAACAGGATGTTTTCAAATTAGTTGGGAAGATACACAGAAGAGGTATGGCTAGGTCAAATAAAATTTCTACTTTTAGTTTTTGGGAGAATCTCCATGTTGATTTTCATAGTGGTTGTACTGGTTTACATTTCTACCAACAATGTAGAGGGGTTCCTTTTTCTCCACAATGTCACCAGTACTCCTTATTAATTTTTTGAGACAATCTCACTATGTAATTCAAGCTGACCTTGAACTACTATGGAACCCAGGTTTGCCTCAAACTTGCTGTCATCTTCCAGCCTCAGCCTTCTGAGTGCAGGGGCTGAAGGTATGCACCACTACACCCAGCTGCTGTTTGCTGAGTCTTGATAATATCCATTCTCTATTTAAAAAAAAAGAAGAAAACATGGAATCTCACTGCTTGTTTGATTTGCATTTTCCTAATGGCCAAATATGCTGAATATTTTTTCATGTACTTACTGTCCATTTGTACTTTTATGAAATGTCCATTCATTTCAAATGCCCATTTATTTTGGTGTCTCTAATATTTGGAGTTCTTTATATTTTCTGCATATTAGTTTTGTTTCTGAAGAATAGGTAGCAAAAAGTTTTTCACATTCTGTTGGCTGTTTCATTTCCTGTGACTTTTAATTTGATATAATCCAATTTGTTAATACTTGGTGTTATTTCTTGCACAATTGAAATTGTTTAGAAAATCTATCTCTATGTCTATCTTCAAGAGTTTTATCTAATTTATTTTCCAACAAATTCATTGGTCCTATTTTAACAGACCCTCTTCATTTAATGATCTACCTCTTTAATGGTTATTTGGACTTATGAATGGAGGTGGGTTGTTCAGATTTCTGACCTGCTTCTCAGACTTATGACTCATCTCTTTTTTGGTGAAGTTCTGTACATCTTGCTTATGGAGCCTCAATGTCTTTTTTGGTACAGTTCATATTGTTTATATACACTGTAATTTTTGCTAATTGTAGTATATAACACAGTACTATAGTTTTATGTTCCTGTTGTACATTATAATACTGCATGTAAGTGTTATACAAATAAAAGTGAAGCCATCAAGTTGGAGCTTCCTTTGTTCTGAATATCATTTTGTGATCAACTCAACTTATGACAACTGAAGGAATGTAGCTCATTAATTAAATGGGGACCATCTGTATCTAGGTCTTTGATTCATTTTAGTTTGATTTAGTACAGAGTGAGGAATATGAGTACATGTGGCTAACCAGTTTTCCAGCACCTTTTGCTAAAGAAGCTAACTTTTCTCTGGCATGTTTTTAAAATCTTTGTCAAAGATCATATAGCTGAATGTGTCTGCAGTTGTTTCTGCATTCTCTAGTCTTTTTCATTGTTCCATATATTTGTTTTTGTGCCAAAACTATAATTGTTTTGTAACATAACTTGAAATATAGGCTTGTGATACCTCTTGCTTTGCTTTTCTTGCCCTAGATTGCTTTTATTATTCTGTGTCTCTTTTGCTTACATATGAATTTGGGGGTTGCATTTTTCTGGTTCTGGCAAGCATACTGTTAGTGTTTTTATGTATGTGTGGTGCTGGAGATTGAATCCAAGGTCTTGTGCATGCAAGGCAATAGCTCTGCTACTGCCATGATGTTAGTATTTTGATTAGGAAAACATTAAATCTCTATTTTTTGTTTTAACAATATGGCCATTTTGGCAAAGTTGGCTCTCTTTTTTCTAGAGACAAAGGAACACTTGAATTTCTGATGCTCCTTTCTGTCTTTTTTTCAGGACACTACAGTTTTACTAATAGAGAAAGGTTAATTCATTAGGTTAACTCCTATGTATTTAATGGTTTGGAACCTATTGTGAATGGGATTGTATTTATAGTTTATTTTTTGTGGGCTAATTGTTCATTTTTGTGTGTGGATTTTGTATTCTGCTACACTGTGAATTTTTTACTAGTTCTAGGCTTCTTTTGGTGGATTTTAATGGGTCCTTTATTAAGGATCATGTCGTCTTCAAATTAAAGTAGTTTGACTGTCATTTCTTATATGTATTCATTTTATTTGTTTGTCTTGTTTGATTGATCTAAAGTTTTGAATACTATATTAAGCAGAAGTGATCCAAATGGTCATCCTTGTTTTGTCTCTATTAGTAGCTCTTATTTTTTCCACATTAATGTTACATTGTCAGTGAAGTTGTCATAAATGGCTTTTATCAGTTTGAGATAAGACCCTTCTATATCTGTTGCTGTAGCCAGGGTTTTCAATGCAATAGATTTAATACAAGACACATAATCTATAGTAATTTTTATAATATTCATCCAAAAAGGCAAATGCAGAAGAGTGCAAGTGATCTTTCCAAGCACTAGAGATCTAAAGAATCCAGCTGAGGGCCTGAATCCCATGGCAAATGTCCTTCTTGAGTACAGCTAGAGGCCTAGAGTTCATGGTAATGTCTCATGCAAGTCTTTATCATGAATCTGCCCTGGGAAGGCCCAAAGACCAGCGGTAGAAGTTAGGAAATCTGTGCTAGTGGTGTGAAGGTCTGTGCCACCAGGCTAAGAGATTTGTGCTGAGACCAGGATGTGACACTCAGGGTAAAGACCAGAGCTCCTCCAAAGGCAACTGCAGCCATCTTCAGTGACAGCAAGGACACAGGATCTTGTGATGATGAAAATAGTTGAGCTCATATCAGGAAAAGCAACATGACAAGTTATGTCAGGAGAATCAACAACACACCATCTTCCCCTCAAGTACTCCTTTTATGCTGTTAGCAACAGTTCTCAGGTAGGCCTTCCATACCCAGAACCATGCTGATTCATTTCAGTTTGGTGTTATAAGTTGATGATTAATTAATTCAACACACCTATATTTGTCAGTTTTTATCATGGATGGGTATTGGACTTTGTCAATGACATTTTTATTTTTTGAATCTTTTGAAATGATTGTGTGATTTTTGTTATTCCTTCCTTTTATATGGTATATTATTTAAATGATACTGATATCTCTTTATATGATACATTTATTGATTTTCTTATGTGGAACCATCTTTCCATCCTTAGGATGAATACAACTTCTTGACATATGATGTTTGAAGAAATGATTCACTATATGCTATTTGCCATTACTTGTTGAGTATTTTTGCACCTATAATTCTTTTATATTCTTTCAAAAAAACCTTTGGTTTATCGATCCTTTGTATTTTTGCCTCTCTCTCTCTTTCTCTCACTCTTTATATCTCTCTGTCTCTCTTTCTCTGTCTTTGTCTCTTCTTTCCTTTGGGCTATTTTCTGCTGGTTGTTTAAACTGCTTCTGTTTAAATTGTTTCAGTATTTTTTGCAAAACTCATTTAGTTGTCATTTATTTCTTCAGGATTTGCTTGTCATGGAAAGTTTGGATTTCTCTGCCAAGTTTGATGGGTAATTTTTTCAGGATTCATAAGTCTGAGTTGACCATTGTTTTCCTTTAGCTTTCCTTGGTTTAAAGATTAGGCTGATAAATCTGCTGTGATTATGACCATTTTGTGTTCAGAATTAAATCACTTATTTGCTCTAACAGAATTTTGCATTCTCTACTTTTTTAGAATTTCTGGAATTTTGACATGTCTTGGCATGGAGAAGTTTTTACTTGCTGCTTGTATTTGAATATTGAATTCTTGACTTGAATTTGAAAAGTTTTCTGTTATGATTTCAATGAACAAATTTTTATACATGGTAGATTGATTGCAAATTTTTTTATTCCTATAATTCTGATATTGGCTTTTTCAGTTATCAAATATTTTTTTCAAGAAGATATAAAAATTTTATTTTATTTTTAACTTATTTTATTTTAAGAGGAAAAATAAAACTAAATTTTAAAAACAACTAGGAAGTAAAAATGGTATATATATTGCATACTGTTATATTCAAATCAGTTACTCAGAATATAAGACATCTGCATTTAAATGTTAGAATAATACTAGCACAAACCTTTCTCAATGAACTCAGAGAAATCAGTAGTATAACTATCTTAGTGATCATATATATATATAAAATTTCTTTCAGCTTCTCACTCTAGTGAGACAATACAATGTTTACACATGCATGTCTGCTTCATTTCACTTATGAGTGTGGTCTCAAGTTGCATCCATTTACCTATAAAAGTCTTAAGGTATCCTTCTTCATGACTGAGTAGTACTGCACTGTATAAAATACTGTATTTTTAAATCCATGCAGCATTTGATGAGGATTAGGTTGTTTCCCAGATCTAGCTATTACAAGTTGTACTACTAAACACATGGGTGCACGTATATCTTTGTGGTATGGTGTTTTTAATTCTTCTGGGAAGATACCCAGTAGAGGAATATCTGGGTTGTCTTAGTTACTTTTTATTCATCGCTGAGACAAAATACCTGATTCCCAAAGTTGGGAAAGGAAAGGTTTATTTCTTACAGTTTTGGAGGTTTCAGCCTATACTCAGTTGGCTACAAGGCAGGGTGGCATGGCGGGGCCCCAGTTCATGGTGGCTGCAAACTGCAAGTGGGACTGGCAAGCGAGAGAGAGACACAAGTTTTTCCTGCCATTACATCACATCCTGGATCCACCCCCTGTGAGCGTGCAGCACTGACACCACCGATCCAAGTGCTAGACAATGAACCAATCAAAAATGCACAATGCAAATATATGAGTCCTGGGGGCCCCGACATAAATTATGACATTCCACCCCTGGTCCCCAAAGACGCATGTACAACCTTAATACAAAAGACATCTAGTCCATCTCCAAAAGTTTCCAAAGTCCTAACATTTTCAGCATTGCTGAGATGTCCAAGTCCCGTCTCCTCCAATATCTATGGCAAAATCTTAACTGTAACCCCCTATATAAGTGAAACAAGGTTAAACATTCTGAAATTCAAAGGCACAAAATAAACATTACCATTCCAAAAGTTACAAAAGGGAGAATATAAAGTATTGGAAACAGAGCAAGTCCAACATCCAGCAGGGCGAACATTAAGTCCTAGAGTTCCATGCTCAGCATTTGAAGCAATCTGGTTGCAAGCTCCAAAAGGCTTGGGTGATTCCACCCCCACAGCACTTCCAGGGATTTCAGCTCATGCAGCTTTTCTCTTAAACCTTCTCTGCTCAGTTTTTGCAGCTGTCCTTGGATGATCCACGTTCTTTGCTTTTCCAAACATCTGGGGTCTCCACTGTACCTTTGGATTCACACTTACATCTTTACATATTGCCCTCTCAGGGCACACTGCTTGGCCTCCCAGACCCTTTGCAATCGAGGTGGAAGCCTTCTTACCCTCAGAATTTGTGCATTTTCTTTGCACCTAAAATCAGCACTGTGTGGATGCTGCCAAGGCTTGCTGCCAGCTGGAGCAGTAGCCAGGTTTTTCTCTCTCTTGGCTGTAGGGGTTGATTGCCTAGATTGCTGGCCTTTGTTTACCTGATTGTGAAAAAAAGCTTTTCTATGTTGCTGCCATTCTGGAACCTCATGTGGCCTCCCATGCCATTCTGGAACATGATGCTCTGAAGCTTTCTCATCTGGGAAAATTCTTTCACTTTTGCAGTTTGGAGGCCGCTGCTTCCTGGGATGCCCACTGGCCATCTTCCTTATCTCTCTGTTTCTTCTCAGCAATCAAAGTCTCCGCACTATCTTTACAATCCACAGCTATACTGGAGTTTTCCTGTTTTCTTTCTGGCCAAACTCACAGTGTTTTAAATTATCCTGCTGGGCTCTTTGCTCTTCATTTGCAACATAGATCTGGCTAAAAGCCCCCAACAATAGCTATGCCACAGCCTCAACATTTGACTGCCTTTAAATTTCCTTTGCCAGATTAATCAATCCATTACCCTTCATTTTAGTCTCAGGCAAAGTCTCTGGGCATGAGCAAAATGCAGACAAACTTTCT
>PVJX010051196.1:0-10385 GCA_004027295.1 Dolichotis patagonum | reverse complement strand
TAGTACTAGTAGGGGAAAGCAGGCCTTTCCTCAGGTCTCCTCATAAGAGGGAATCCAGGGGATCAGATACAGGGAGTCAATTGGTCTCTTCTTTCCCAGCTGTAGGCCTTGAGGAGCCCTCCCGATTTCTGAGAGGGGCCCCCCACCGCCACTCCATGCCAGAGCTGGGGCTCCGAAGTGCTCCCGAGCCACCCCTAGAGTCTCCTGGGCAACCAGAGCTGTGCCAGGAAGATAGTGCCTTTGGTCGCCAGAGCACCCCACGTGTCAGCTTCCGAGACCCACTGGTGTCCGAGGGAGGTCCACGGCGCACCTTGAGTGCACCTCCAGCCTGGCGCCGCAGGCCACGCAGTCCCCCACCCAGAGCTCCCAGCCGGCGCAGGTGGCATCACAGACATCACCACCACCACCACCATCATCACTGCCGCTCCAGCAGACGGGTCCGCCATCGATGTGACTTGGCATCAGAGTCAGACTCAGGCTCTTGCTCCAGTTCATTCTCCAGTCCCAGCTCTGAGTCCTCCGAGGATGATGGCTTCTTCCTAGGAGAACGGATCCCAATGCCCCCAAACCTGTGCAGGCCCAAGGTCCCTCAGGATGCTGCAACTGAGACCAACTCCACAGCCCTGCAGCTCCCGGGGGACTGTCAGCTAGGGATGCCTCGCCAGGCCCGAGATAAGAATTGCATAGTGGCTTGAAAGCTGACAGCACCACACAGGGCTCCATTCTCCACATAATACCACCACAAACTAAGTCATAAATCCCCTTCCTTCCTCCCTTTTTCCTGTTTGTATTGCTGAAGTAATGTGTAAAACAGGCCTGGCTTCTTTGCCTCCAGGTCCCAGTCCCCCCCCCCACAACACTTCCTCCTGATGCTTGAGATCTATCTACATTTGGTCAAATGATTAATTTATTCATTATCGTAGATTTTAGCAATGGTTTATTATTTATTTTCCACTTCAGAGAACCACCCTCCACACTGAGGAGGTCATTTCCTGTAGGTCACCCTATGGAGCTCCTGCTCTGAAATTAGAGGCACTCCCCTCTCTTTTTGTGGCTTAGGCAGGGGTGTGGGTCTACAAAAGACTGATGTCTCCTTTCAGATGCTGAAGAAGGGTAGACCTAGCCACAAGCATAAAGGCAACCACACCTGGCTGGAAGACCAAATGCTCCCAATAAAGGCACTTTTACCTCAATAAGGGATTAGGAGTGCTGTGGGGATGGGGAGGAGTTTTCTCAATGGAGTTATTTGCAGGTTGCAGAGAAAAAGGAGAGTTCACCTACACTGGGCCATCTGTAGGATCTGCAGGAGAAAAAGAGAAAGAATTGACTCAATCTATATGCCCATTTTACAGACAGGAATGCTGAGGCTTGTGGTATTTATAGCTACAAAACCCTTAAGTACCTTAAGGGACAGAGTTGGAATTCATATCTTTCCTTGAGAGATCACTTTGCTTTTGTATTCTATCTCAACAACACACATACAAACTTACCAGTGGGGGCTGCTGTATGTCTTTGCTGTCGAAGAGGGAAGGTGAAATAGGCATCATAGCCAAAGAGCAGTGTAGCAATTAGACCCAGTACCTAGGGGGTGCAGATGGAAGTGTGGGGAGGGAGTAGATTAGGTGGTTGACCTACTCTGCCTCTGACCTATGTAGCCACTAGGGACTGGCCTATGTGGCACGGTGACTTCAGCCCCAGCCTGAAAGCCAGAGAGCCACAAGGAAAGGCCATGAGGCTGGATTCTGACCCACCTTACCCCCCAGTACCTCTCAATACAGGACAGTCACCCGGTGGCCCCACATGGAGGGGGCACACCACACTATAGTTGTGACAAAGATGTAGCAGATACCATTCGGGTGTTCTCAAAGGGTCCTGTGTCTGACAAGGGACAGCCCTTATAGCAAATGAGCTTGGGAGATAAACCATGGTGAAAGCCAGACCTCCCAAGAGGCCCTTAGAGTAAGTGTGGCCACTTTCTGCCAGAAGCAGAGACAGAAATGCCCCTGGGTCCTCCAACCCTTCTCCCCTGTAGTTTGGAGATGTCACCACAGCCTTTACCCCTGCAGTAATTTTGGAGCTGTTTCCTCTCTCAACGAGGACAAAAATGGAGGTGATCAGGTAGAGGATTGCCGCTATGAGGGTTCGGAAGAAATCCTGTGAGGTGTGGGGAGAAGAGTGAGTCAGGTTCCAGAGTTCTCCAAACAATCCCAACTGCTTAGGCCCCTGCCCATTGCTGGTCCCCTTCTTACACTCCAGGGCCAGTTGATGAACGGCATCTTGGTATGCAGGTCACACATGTAGATGACAAAGAAGACTGCAGCAAGGATCATCTCAATCACTGACAGGGAGGAGAACCCTGATGTTGAGGCGCTAAAGCAAATCAGAATCACCAGGCACAGTATCTGAAAGGTTGACAATGGGAAGGGAACTTCCATCAGCTCCCAGGACTAAGTAGACTGGTTTATTTTATTTATTTAATTGGGGGGGGTGCTGGGGATGGAAACCAGGCCTTGGGCATGCAAGGCAAGAGCGCTACCACCAAGCCACATCCCCAGCCTGAGGGGATTGGGTTTTTTTTAAATTTTTTATATTTTTTGGTACCGGGAATCAAACTCAGGGCCTTGCGCTTGCCAGGCAGGGGCTTGTGCCAATGAGCTATATGCCAGTCCCCTCTGATTGGTTTAAATTAAGGTAAGGGATTCTGAAACTCATATGGCTACCAGAAAAAAATGAAAACCACTTCTCATCACTGGGGATGTAGCACAGTTGATAGACTGCTTGCCTACATGTGCAAGGGCCTGGATTTGATGTCCACCACCGGGGGGAAATGCCTATGAGGACTGGGGAAATGACACACAATAATTGCTAAACACAGTACTTTTTGTATGCTACTGGGCTCTAAGCATTGTTGTAATAATTTTACAAGTACTGATTCACTTAGTCATCATAATAAAGTAATGAGCTAGTATCTGTATTTCACAGATGAAAAAAGTAAGAAAGGCTGAATGTAAACTTGGCGTGGTAGCACATCTCTGTAATCCCAGCACTTGGGAGGTTGAGGCAGGAATACCACCACAATTCAAGGTCAGCCTGGGGTACATAAGCAAGCTGAAACTCAGTCTGCACCACATAGTGAAAGCCTGTCTCAATCCCCCACTCCCAAAAAAGAAAGGTTGAGTAACCGGGTGTGGCGGCGAAGGCCTGTAAACTCAGCGCTCTGGAGGCCGAGAATTCCTGCAAATTTGAATCTTGCCTGGGCTACAAAAAGTGAGTTCAAAACCAGCCTGACTACAAAGGGAAACCTTGTCTCCAAAAAACAAAAACAACAAAAAAAGGAAGAAGAAAAGAAAAGTTACTTGCCCAGGGTCACCCAGCAAATAAGGAGCAGAGCTGGGGGCCTTGGTTTTCCCTTTCCCCTGTAGGATAGGTGCGGCCAGACTCCACTAGGTGTTTGGTGAGCGCCACTGGCCAAGATTTTGAAGCCTTGAGGGGGCGGGATGTGTGGTTCCCCCAGCAACCCCCTTAGGGAAGCGGTGAGAGTCACGCTGGAGGGGCAGGGCTCCGTTAAAGGCGCCGCATCCCCTTTACGAAGGACTCAAAGGCGGCGCCCACTTTTTAGGGTCGCGGGGAACCAAGGTTCCCCAGCCGCCCAAAGAGCTAAGGACCTTCAGCACGGTGCCAAAAGGGCAAGGAAGAACTGACAAAGGGTGGGGTGCCCTACCCTGCGGGACTAGAGCGCCGGGCCCTACCCCAACAGGCGCCGCCTCTGGGCGCACTGCCAGCCCGCCCGCCCGACAGTGCCCAGATCGCGCCACGCCCTGCCACGGGAGGCCCCCCATTCTCCAGCCCCCAGGACTCCCACCCTGCTCCCGCGGAGGAGTCCTGCGGGCTTCCCCACCAAGCGCCCCACTGGAGTTAAGAGTCCTCGCCTCCAGCGCTGGCTCTCGTCCCCAGACCTCACCGTCTGCCCCTGTGCTCGAAGTTTCCACCTCCACCGCAATCCCAAGCACCAGAGCTCCGCCGCCCGGACCTCGGCCCACGTGCCTGCCTCCCAGCTGACAGTCCCGCAACGTGCGTCCCTACCGCCCGACCGCCGCCGCCCGCCTGCCAGCCCCGCAGCACTCACAATCTCAGCAAACAGGAGGATTCCCTTTCGGGTGCGCCAGTAGCTGGTGCAGGCAGCCCAACAGCCAGGAGCCGACAAGCGCTCGGAATCCGCCATGGCGTGAGCCAGGGTTCCTGGACACGCAAAGGCTCTGCTCGCAAACTCGCGGGTTCGAGCACGCTGCACACGAAGCCGTCTAGCCCGCCGTCTGGCCGAGAAGGGGGCCCCCGAGGCAAAGGAGGGAGTGAATCACCGCACCGACCAGAAGCGGGCGGGGCCGGAGGGGGCCGGGCCAGGTGGCTGCCGCCCCGGAAGCCCCCTCGCCCCGCCTGCCTAGGACGGTAGGAGCCCGGTGCACAGCCCCTGGGGGGCCTTATCTGCAAGGTGCTGGGCAGCTCCGTGCACCAGGAACGGGGATAGAAAGACAGATCACTGTTTTCAAACTCCAAATTGCTGCCGCCCCAGATTAGAACCTCGGGAGTCTGGCTTTGGGAGAGTGTGACTCAGTTTCCTTAGCTGGAAAAGGGCTGAGACCATGATTAAACTCGAAAAGCTTAGGGGCCAGGCATGTTTCCAAGATTTGGAATAGTTTAGATTTTAGAAAGTCTTCCTGGTGCATTTATGGAAAATTACTTAACATTATCATTGGTGTCTGGGGTGTTAAAATTATTTCCTCAAGGAAAAGTGTGAACGTTCACAGTGAGATGGATTAAGTATTTAAATTGTTCCTCTTAGGTCAGGTCGGTATCAAACTTAGCGGGGAAAGGGACAGTTTTCAGATTTCCAGAGCTTTTTGGATTTTGGAATTGTGGATAGAAGATAGTGGGTGTGGGGAGATTGAGGCAGAACGGTTACAAGTGTGAGGCCATCCTGGTCATTTTAATGAGACCATCTAGGTGGTAGAGTGCTTGCCTAGCATGTACAAGGCCCTGGGTTCAATAACCCACACTAGGAGTTGGGTTGGAGGCGTGTAGCAGAATGTGAATAAACCTCTTAGTGACAAAAATGAGACCACGCTGGTGCAAAGGCTGAATAAGAACAGGACCTGGTGAGCATTCCAGCTGCTCGGTAAGTAGGGTTAGAAGCCAGGCAGCCCAGGGTCTGACTCTGCCTTTTACAATTCCAGGTATGTCCTGGCCATAAATGCTGGGCCTCAGTTTGCTGGTTCTGAGCAGGCATTCCACCCATGGATGAGAAATAGGGGAGGGAATACAAGTTTATTGGCAAGATATGGGAATGGCTCTTGGTGTATAAGGCTAGATGACAAAATTGTTGACATTTGCAGATGAATACACTCTCCAGACTGAACTCTGATTTCATTCTCATCTCATGAGGGAGAGAATCATAGTTGAAAATCCAGGAGGGTTCAATCTCAAGGCCTGTCTGCTTTCTCCCCACCCAAACACAGAGTTCCTCAAAACTAAGGAATAGATTCACATATTCAGTCCAGATTGTGAAAGAGTGACAAAACAGTGGAAAGAATGAACCCTGCTTTTCAACTATAAGGAATGCCTGCATTTCTGGACTAAGACTAACTTGGCCGCCTCAGGCCCTTTACACTTGCTGTTTTCACTGCTGTACCTTTCCCTAGTTATCATTCATCTGGCTCCAGGTCATTTAAGCTGCAGCCCTATGTCAAAGAGACCAGCAACCCACCACCATCTTGCCCAACATAACCTCCTTTTGCTATCCTCATAAACTCATTTCTCTCCGAAATTTTTTACTTATTCATTTTGTCTTTCTTTTTTTTTTTTATCAGTACCAGGGATCGAACTCACAACTGGCTGCTTGCAAGGCAGGCGCTTATGCCACTGAGCTAAATCCCCAGCCCCTCATTTTGTCTTTCATGTAGGACATCTGCCTATCTTCACAGCATCATCTGCCCAAGGACAGAAATAAGTATCTCATTCCCCAAGCATCACTATAGTACTTATTCCAGTACAAGGTATACAATTGAGGTTCTAAAAACTTATCAATAATCCCAGCACTCAGGAGGCTGAGGCAGGAGAATCACTGTGAGTTCAAGGCCAGCCTGAACTGCATAGTGAGACACTGTCTCCCAAGAAGAAAAATCAGGCTTTAATTAAATCTTGCTTCCAGTCACCCTCTACCTGAAGCTATTTGCACACTCTGGGCCTCAGTTTCTTCCTCTTGTGAAATGGACACATCAGGGCTGTTGAGTAGGTATGTAACTAGATAAAAATACTGCACTAACGACACTTGCAGGGGTAAAAGTAAGTGGATGCTGGGTTCCTAGTTTTAGTTGCCTGGGTGTAACTGTGTTTATGAGAATGGGGCTCTATAACCCCTTCCTGACATCTGTCGAGCCACACTTCCACCGACCTCTTGAGTCAAGGGGAGCTGGACACCCTGAACATGCTCTCCCACAATGTCTACAGCTAAACTTTCCAGTGGAATGTTCACCTCTTCAGCATTCATACCCCAGCTCCCAGCTTTACAGCGCCACCCCAGACTCACACTCCTTTAATTTCTTTCTCCCCTACCTGCCTCTTTCCCACAGGAGCAGAAGTTGTCAGTTCCCTTCTGACTACAGCTTCCCTCCTGGGGTGGGGGATGGGATCAAGTATTCAGGATGTGGTGACAGCAGAGGTGACCAAGCATTTCTGACCTTGACCAACAGGGCTACCCAGGTTGGAGTTCCACTGGCCATAGCCTCCCTGCCCGTGGAGCTGGGTTCCCAGGGTGGGGGGGACCTGCGTCTCTCCCAGGATCGGGAACACCCCGAGTAGGGCATGTACACAGCAGCCTGGCTGAAGTTCCTTACCATCTAAGGAAAAGGGGCGTTACCCAAAGGTTTTACCAGCCTTTTTTTTTTTAGCCTGGTCCTCCCGGGTTGCTGACTCACACCTTCCCAGCTCAGTCCCAAAGGGGACTTCTGGGCCTCAGCCTATGCTTTGAGGGTGGCACCCTACATGCCAGCAAAAGCTGTCATTCCAGGCCAGAAGTAGGAGACCACGGACTCCTGGGGAAGGAAGCCTCCTGATGCTTCTAGACTTGCTATACCCTGTCAGCTGAGGGTCTGAGTGATTCCACCACGGACAGTGGGGACACTGGTGCACTGCGCCATGACAGGCCTAAATTTGCATTCCCAGCCACACGCAATAATGTGCGACACACACCCCCCAACACCTCCAAACGAGTAAAATGAATGCATGGAGAGAGGAGCTGGAATTGGCGAGGAAAAAAAGAAATGTGGAGCAAGTATGTGGGGCTGAGGACA
Organism: Dolichotis patagonum; assembly: GCA_004027295.1. Classification (NCBI taxonomy): domain Eukaryota; kingdom Metazoa; phylum Chordata; class Mammalia; order Rodentia; family Caviidae; genus Dolichotis; species Dolichotis patagonum. Next base: position 3,039 of record PVJX010051196.1, on the reverse strand, counting down.
GGCAGAAGTGAAAACCCAAGTGGAGACACGAAAGAAACAGCACGCAGCTCAAGTCAGCTCAGTGGTTCCAAGAGGCCCTTTGAAAGCCGGATCAATCCACCCCCTTCTTTTCAGGGTGGACGAGGAAGCCCCACCCGGCCTGAAGCACCAGGCGAGTTCTGACAGGATAGCTTCGTTTTATTACTTTCCCCGCCTGGAGCCAGAAGCTTGGGGGGGGAGGGGCGGGGCTGGAAGGGTTGTACCACTAACTCGGCGGGGGGATGTGGGCCAGTGGACTTCCAGGAGGGAGCGGGGACCCATTCAAGAGGAAACAGTCGTTGGGGATGAGACAGATCCTGGTGGGACCCTAGCAAGTGAGCACTGAGCAGTCTGATGTATACTTAGTACCTTTGCCTTCCGGCTTCCCTCTCCTGAGTGAGCTGGGCGGCCCCCGGGACCCCCAGTGCCTGCAAGACCTCTCCGCGCTCAGTGCCTTGGGGAACCGCCGCAGTCTGGTTACCTGTGTCCTCAGCGCTGAGTTCTGGAGGAGGAGCCGTGGGGCCATCTGCCACTGCCTCTACACTAGGCTCCAGGCTGCCCCGGGTCTTAGGTGTCCTGCTGGATCTAGAGTGGTGTACTGGGGAAAGGTTGACGCTTTGAGACCTCCTCTCTGGAGCCCCATAATCTGGCCTGCCATCTGGGGACATCAGGACAGCCAGTTGGACTGGGTGCTGGTGTAGGGGACTGAAATCAGGGCCCTTGAGTGAGTGGCAGGGAAAGCCCAAGGATTGTGGGAGACAGAGACCTCATCCTTTGAAGAAACCTCTCCTACAAAGCCTGGAGTTACCTACCCTTCAGTGATCCTCATACCTTTCACCATACCCCTCCCTCCTCTATTCAAAATGATGAGCCTCTCTTGGGGCCAGGGATATAGCACAGCATAAGTGCCTGCCTAGCAAACATGAGGTCATGAGTTCGATCCTTGGTACAAAAAAAAAGCGCCTCTCAGAAATTATAGCCAGGTGTGGTGACTCACACCTGTAATACCAGCACTTGGGAGGTTGAAGGAGGAGGATTGAGGATCATTGCAAATTCAAGACCAGCCTGGGCTACAAAGTGAGCCCAAGGCCAGCCTGAACTGCATAGCAAGACCCTGTCTCAAAAAGATGAAAAGAAAAGAAAAGAAATTACCCCACAAGTACCAGAGAAGATCAACCTTGCGACCTTTATTTTGGGAATATGAACCACTGCTATCTACAACCTCTGACTGTCCCCTCCCTCACCTCATCTCCCTTATCTCTCACCTTTCACTTGTAGACCCTTTGTCTCTCAGAACTTGACCCCTATACCCACTAGATCTCCATCTGTCTCTCGGCTGAGACCCATTCTGCCTGCCTCTCCAAAGACCAAGATCCTACTGAACACTGACTTTTACCCCAGACCCTTCCCCTCCTCACTTCTCCTCATACCTCAGAACCTTCTCTTCTGAAATTCCCATCCTGAGAAAGACTACTTCCTCCCTGCCTCCACTTTTGAGATATCACATAATCCAAATCCCAACTCTCTCCCACTGAGACCACCAAACCCTTTCAAAACCCTTTCCACCCAGTCTCCCAGCCTCTGCTGTGACCCTTCTTCCCCTCACAGATCTCTGACCCTTTCTCCTGGAAAGGGTAGCACCTTGCTTCTGGGACACTCCCAGACCCTCAACCTTGTCAGGGGGCCACCTGAGCCCAAGGCACAGCCTGGGGCCTCCAGCACAAATCCGCTCCAAGACCTGGGCATGGGTAAGGCCCTGTGTTGACTCTCCACTGATGCAGAGCACGAGGTCCCCAACCTGCAATGCAGAGGGCAGTGGTGTAGGAAGGGCATATGAAGAGCATCCGATTATGAATTAACTTAGAGCTAACCTGCAAAGGACCACAGCGCTATGTGGGCCCATCCTTCAGCAGCCCAAGCACTGACAGTGGAGCATCTCCTGCTCCATCTCGGCCCCCACTTAAGGTAAGGCCAAAGCCTTCAGGGCCATGGAGCAGCTCCACAGAGAACCAACCAGAGGCCCAGGGTGGCTTCCAAGCACAGCTTGCCTTATCTGGAGTCACTCAAGTGGTACAGTACTCCTACCCAGAGTCTCAGACCTGTAGTGCTGCTGTGTAAGGATACTATTTGTATTGCCAGCCCCAAGACAGATCCTATCAAGTCGAATAGAGTTGTACCTGGGACTGTTGCTCCATGACAATGGTATGAGGCAAGCCACTGTCTGTGACTTCTGTGTCTGCAGAGCCCAGCACACTAATGGCTAGGGGTGAAAGAGGCAGAGAGAGCTGTCACGGGATGCACTAAGGGAAACTACATAGGACCAGCCTTCTCGGTTAACATTTTGGTTACACTTTTTTTTTTTTTGGTGCCGGGGATTGAATTCACGACCTCGTGTTTGCCAAGCAGGCACTTATGCTGCTGAGCTAAACTCCCGGCCCCTGGTTGCACCCTTTCTAAAAACAAATTTAACTTCTTTCTTTTTGGGTTAGTAGAAGTATTCTGTGTGTTTGGGACACATAATAAATGGCATCACCTTTTTTGCATACCCTTTACAATTTACACAGACTCACGCACAATTTAACAATCTAGGGAGCACACCCCTCCCCCTTAATCTTAAAGGCTCAGGCCCCAGGCCTCGAAAACCCCCGAGGCCCTCCCTGGAGGCTGCTACTCTTCCGCCCTCCAACTACCAGCGACTACCAGCGGCCTCTACCGAATTAGCTCCTCGACCTCTGTCCACGCTTCACTGTCCAAGCCCCGCCACACGCCGTCCAGAGCCTCCACCCCTCACCTGGCTTCCAGGCCTGCCCCTTTGCCGAATACCCCAGCACGCTCCGGGCTCCTCGCTCTCAGAAAAGACCCAGGGCCTCCCGCTGACTAGAATCCCCGTCCAGTCCCGCACCCTCAACAAATCTTCTAGCGCTGGCTTGCTGCAAAACTCTAAGGAAGGGTGCTAGGAAACCCCAGGCCCCGTCCCTTGAGACACCCTCCGAGCCCCGCCCCATCGCACCCGGAACAACC
>PVJX010051195.1:0-10392 GCA_004027295.1 Dolichotis patagonum | reverse complement strand
GGGTGTGGATACAAGGAAGAAATATCATAGAAGAAGGGAATGGTAGAGCAAATTTATTCTTTTCATGGCAAGAAGGAAATGGAGCACAGAAGAACAGCAGTAAGACATACTCCCCCCCACAGGCACAACCACAGCAACCCAGCTCCAGAGAACCCCAACTCTTAACACCATCTTCAACTATGAGCATCCACAAATGAATCTACTTAGTAGTACAGTCCTTGCTTCAGGAGACTATTAATCTCATTCAGTTGATGATTTGGATTAACTGGCACAGGAATCATGACCAGCAACTCCTGCCTCAGGCTCTGGAGTGCTGGGATTAGAGGAGTGCACTACCATCCCTGACATCTTTTCATTCTTGAATAGTCAAATTTCAAAAACCTACCCTGCACCTTTTAGAAATTCACAAATAGAGGAATCAGACATAATGGCCTTGTTTAAAAACCCATAATACAATAGTCTCAGGCAGTAGGATAATGGAAAGTGTAAGACGAACTTGGACTACACACAAGTCCTTCTTTCAAAAATTTTAACAAAATAAATAAATGAAAACTAAAAAGGAAATTCAGAAGCAGCAAAAAATACTTCTTTTAAGGAGATAGAAGGAGGTGATGTAAGGATTAACTGAATCTGTTAATTTGAGTAAAACATGAGGAGCTCAAGTAGATTTGAATAGGGTGGGAAGGCCCACCCTAGGGTGGATGCTCACCTAAGTGGTATAAAAAGCAGCCAACAAGGAAGGGTCACATCTGTTTGAGAAGAACTCACACCATACTCAACAAAGCTCCAAGATTTCAACTGGGTTCATTGAGTCTCCAACGCACCAACAGCCTTTTTGTCTCTCCTGTGTATGACTCTGTATGCAGCAACTGTAAGTCAATCTTCTAAATCTTTTTTTAAAGTAATTTTTTTTATTTTGAAGGTAGTAGAAATACAACACAACAAGACAGAACAAAACTAATTGAGACAGTGCAGTGATTTTGGTAGAGAATTTCACAGCAGGTTACCAGGAAACAGTAATAGGTACCATATTATATCTCATTATCTCCACAATAATTGTCTAGTCCGGCAAGTATAGTGCAATCAAAACAAAGACAGAATATTATAAGATCAATCAAAGGAGAATATTGAACAGAGTAAAGCAATTAATCATAATGAAACAAAACTGAAAACAACACTTGCTTTCAAAGAGAAGATAGAGGAGATCCCCCATATTTGCTATGTTGCATCCAGTCATCCTGCCAAGAGATGCTCAGATGCTGTTTCCAGTTGCTAACCTACTAGGCTCAAGAGACATTACTGGGTCTCCTCCTGGCTCATGCCTCAGTAAGGTGCTTAGCAAGAGGGTGGGCCAATTGCTGGTTTGTGCAGGCTCTTGGGTTCCACCATGGCCATGGCCAGATCTCTGGTCCTTCTTTGGTTCTCCTGGCTAAAGGCAGAGGAAAGTGCTTACCAAGAGGGCAAGCCAATTGCTTCTTTGTGCAGGCTCCTTGGTTCAATTATGGCCATGACAGTATCTCTGGGCATTCTCTGGTCCTCCTGGCTAAAGCCAGAGGAAGGCACTTACCAAGAGGGTAGGCCAATTGCTTCTTTGGGCAGGCTCCTGGGTTCACCATGGCCTTGGCCACATGTCTGGGGATATTCTCTGGTTCCCATCCTGGCTCATGCTGGAGGAAGGTACTTACCAAAAGGGCCAGATGAATTGCTTCTTTGTGCAGGCTTCTGGGTTCCACCATGGTCATGCCTGGATCTCTGGGTCAGTTCTCAGGTTCCCTCCTTGCTCACATAGGAGCAAGGCAATTGACAAGAGGGATGGGAATTGTTTCTTTGCACAGGATCCTGGATACCTCATGGCCCTGGCCAGATTTCTGGGGGCCTTCTCTGATTCTTCTGGTTCATGCAGAAGGAATACACTTACCAAGAGGGCAGGTAAATTGCTAACTCTTGCAGGCTCCTGGGTTCCACCATGGCCATGGTCAGATCTCTGGTGCCCTTCTCTGTTTCTCCTCCTGGCTCTAGCCTGGAGGAAGTTGCTTACCAAGAGGGTGGGTGAATTGCTTCTTTGTGCAGGCTCCTGGGTTCAATCATGGCCATGGTTGGATCCCTGGGGCCCATCTTTTTTTCTCCTCCTGGCTCACACCTAAGGACGGTGCTTTCTAGGAGGGCAGGAGCAGGCTCATGGGTTCAACCATGGCTGCCACCAGATCTCTGGAGTCATTCTCTGTTTATCCTGTCTCACACTGGAGGAAGGTGCTTAGGAGAGTGTGGGCAAATAGCTTTTTTGTGCAGAGTTCTGGGTTTCAGTATGGCTGTAGTTGCATCTCTGTGGCCTTTCTCTGGCTCTCCTCCTGGGTCATGGAGGAGGAAGGCACTTTCCAAAAGGCTAGAATTGCGTATTTGTGTAGGCACCTGGGTTCCACCATGGCCATGGCTGGATATCTGTGGCCCTTCTCTGCTTCTCCTCCTGGTTTACACTGGAGGAAATTGCTTACCAAGAGGGTGGGCTAATTGCTACTTTTTGCAGCCTCCTGGGTTCTAACATGCCTTGGTCCTATCTCTGGGGTCTTTCTTTGGTTCTCCTCCTGGCTTAAGCCCAGAGGAATGCACTTAGTCAAGAAGACTGGTGAATTGCTTCTTTGTGCAGGCTCCTGGGTTCCACCATGGCTGTGGCTGCATCTCTGTGGCAGTTGTCTGGTTTTCTTCCAGACTCCTGCCAGAGGAACGTGCTTTCCAAGAGTGGCGGGGGCATTGCTTCTTTGTGTAGGCTCCTTGGTTCCACCCTCTTGGTGCCCGTATCTCTGTGGTTGATCTCTAGGTCTCCTGGTTCATGCTGGAGGATAGCACTAACCAAGAGGGTGTGTGAATTGCTTCTTTGTGGAGGCTCTTGGGTTCCACCATGGCCATTGCCAGATCTTTGTGGTCCTTCTCTGGTTTTCTTCCTGTCTCAAGCTGGAGGAATGCACTTACCAAGATGACGGGTAAATTGCTTCTTTGTGCAGGCTCCTGGGTTCTGGAAGGGCAATGGTCTGATCTCTGGGGATGTTCTCTGGTTCTCCTGCTGGCTTACACTGGAGGTAGGACAAAATCTTGTAGACTTCTTTACTAGCACTAAATCTCTTTATGAAGTGAACACTATATTACACAGCTAGGGATATTTCAGATAGTGTACTTTGGGCTTTAAGATATAGAAATCGAGATTTAAATTGTATTAGCAGAAACAAATATTCAATGATCCCTTGGAGAAGCAGCAATATTTTACTTTATTTCATTTTCATGACATTTCTAATAGAAAACAATAATTATATCTATTAGACACCTTCAGGGGCATTAAGACAGTGGATGAGCCTCCAGATTGGCCTGTTGTCATTAAGGACAGTTTTGTGTCACTTACTTATCCTGAACATTTCTCCTTTGGCATGGAGAAGCTTGTCCTTCCTTAAGTACAGTTTTTGTTTAGTTGCTTGTCGTCCCTCATAGGACAGACATATTTCAGCCAGGCAGATGGCTCAAATGAGGGACTCCTCTAGAAGGTTTGATGTGCATAGTGTTTAGGAGAATGAGGAACCCAGTTCCCTTCCTCAGTGACTTTAGTTGCTTCCATGTGCCCTATCTGTTTTCAAATGCAACAGTATCAACTGAAGGGGCTGGAGTGGGGAAGTTACCTAGCTTGACTTGGTTGTACTCATGTAGGAGAGAAGGATGTTGATTTGATAACCCAGAATATTGAAAAGAATTGTGTGAGTCTATTGGCATTCAAGGAGGCACAAAGGAGAGCAAGTGGGAAGGACGTATATCTGCTGGCATAACTAAAACCTCCTATGGCGAGAGAAGGGACAGAGAGGTAGTCACATTATCTGTCTCATCCTCAGCAATGTATTTACCCCACCATGCTTCAAATGTGTAAAGGTATATAGTGCCATAGGCTGAAACTGGAGTTCAAAAAAGCTGTTAAATTAGGGTCATATCACAACAACCTCCATAAATTTTCAGAGGGGAAACATTTCTTTGAAGCACACTCCATTTATCCATGTCACAGCATTAGAATGCTTTGGAACGGTAACAGAAATGAGAAGGTGTTGTTAGAAAAACAAGTATCCAAGCAGGCATGCTGGTGTACACTTCCAATCCCAGCATTGTTGAGTTATTAACTATGAGACTCTGAAAGATCCAACCCATCTTTGGAAGTCTCATGAATAAATTAGACCAAATCTTCTCCCCCAAATAAATAAACAGATGAGAGATGTAAATTAGTGGGAAGCCTCTAGGTTCAATCTCCAGTAGCAACAAACAAAACAAAATCCACTGGGTCATAAATATCATTAAGAAAGTAGATTTTTTCAATAAAATATTTTGCTGCTTGTGGGACTGAATCTTGCTATGGAGTTTCAGCTTTCCTCAAATGCTTAGCAATTCTCCTGCCTCAGCCTCCTGAGTGGTGCATTTACAGGGATATATCATGACAACAAGCAAAAAGGAGAATTCTTAAGTGAGTCAGTTCTTCGAGGAATCAACAAACAACTGATTAGTGACTGATAGACTAGCAATCTTGCTAAATGTAATTGTAATTCACTTTTTTAATCTGCAGATTAGACTCTCTTCTTCATGACTGCCGTCCCTCCCTACTTGTCTTGCATCTGCTGACTGGAGTGACCTTTTTAAATCTGGTGCCGAAAGAAATCTTTTTCCTGTGACTTGGGAAATCTTATTTCACTTTCATACTGCTGATATCAGGGGTTCAAGAAATATCAAGTGGGCCAGGAGCTGAGAACCAGTACACCACGGAGATCAAAGCAGTTTAAATCTCCTACCTGTGGACCATCAGTAACTTTAGTTTTGCATAAAGAGAATAGGTCATGCCATTGGAAGTTTAACCTTTTCATCTGAACCAGATGATAAACTGAGATGATGATTACATGTATATACAAAAGCAGTCAATGAAGAAAGCAAAGATTACCTGTCCCTGTACCTGGTACTCATCAGCTGCCCAATCAGGGAAGCTTGGGTCAAATTCACATTTTACATTGTGAATGATAAAGGACACAAAACCAAAGGTGTGTCTAGTAAAGAAATTTGTAGTTTTGAATCAGACACAGCCTGGGGATTCAGAAAATTCATCCTGAGAGAATTTCTTTTAGATGAAAACAATGGGCTTCTGACAGATGACAAGCTGACCCTCTTGTGTGAGGTGCAAGTGGCACAAGACTCCACCCAAATTTCTAGCCAGAAGAACATGAATATGGAGGTTCCTGAGTGCTGGTTGGCAGATGACCTCGCAGTGCTGTGGAAGAATTCACTGTTTGGCAGACTGTTGCTTGAGTGTGGCTGGCCAGGAATTCCAGGCTCACAAAGCCATCTTAGCAGTTTGCTCTCCAGTTTTCAGGACCATGTGTCAACATGAAATGCAGCACAGCAAAAGCAATCGAGTTGAAATCAGTGAAATGGAGCCTGAAGTTTTCAAGGAAATGATGTTTTTCGTCTGCACTGGAAAGGAACCAAAACTCGGCAGAATGACATCTGATCTGCTGGCAGCTGCAGACAGGTATGGCCTGGAGCACCTCAAGCTCATGTGTGAGAAACACCTGTGCAGCAACCTCTCTGTGGAGAAAGCTGTGGAAATCTTCATCTTGGCTGACCTACACCGTGCACAACAGTTGAAAATTTGGACAGTGCATTTCATCAACTATCATGTTTCTGACATTCTGGAGACTCCTGCGTGGAAGGCCATGGTGATATCACACCCTCACTTGTTGGCTGAAGCCTACCAGTCTCTGGCTTCCATACAGTGTGCTTTCCTGGGGCCCCCATACAAGCGTCTAAGGCTGTGCTAAGATCCTACCTGTCCATTTATCTTCCCTAAACAGTGGTCACAATTGTTGCCACTGAACCTTTGTTAGGTAGGGGCGTCCGAGAAGCTTTCAGTCTTCTTTGAGGAAACACTGAATAATTCCTCTCTAGGGATAGATGGAAACCCTTTTCAATTTTAAACAAAAAGAGATAGGTTTTTTACAATTTGGGAGAAGAGTAACTTTTACCTAGTTCTAAGTATGTAACTAAGAGACAATAAGAAACCTGGCTTGTATAATGTTGTCCACCCTGGTGGTTGCAATGTTGATCCCAAATGAAACCAAATCCTTCAGCAAGGAGACATGACAAACTCATGCAATGGAGCTTCCTTAGAAGCAGGAATCATGACCTCACTCCATGAATATAGGACTCCAAGCCTTCTTCCCTATCACCTATCACTGGGAATCTCATTCCTAAGATTGGTTTGATATCGCCCCCACCCTTTACACTGTAAATAAAATAGTCTTTCTTTACATAGTTGTTTGATTCCTCTTCCGTTTTCTACAATTGACAGCCAAAAGTCTGGGGTAATTTGAGTGTTTTGTGGTGATTCCAGGCCCACTCATGTACTGGATACCGCAGATTTATACCGGCACTAAGCAATTTAGGGTATGTGAGAAGAAACATACACAGGACTTGGGCATTTGTACCAAAAGAATTGCCTGTGATGCTTCTCTTTGCACCCTTTGCCATGACTGAGGGACACTGGCATGCATTCTAACCACTAAAATGTACATCCCAGCAGTGATAGTACAAGAAATTGCCTGCCTCTGAAAGAGGAGACTTATCAAAGGCTCCTGGATTAAAGGGAAGGAAAAGTCCTCAGCTTGAAGAAAATGGAAAAGAAAAAGAAAAATTCTGCAGAGTCAGTTTGTGTTTTCCACAAGAATTAATGTTCAGGCATGAAAATTTTAGTTTCCAACTGTTCCAATACAAGGGGGTTAGTAATAATGACTCCTTATTGTACAACATTCAAAAGAGTCCCCACATTATTAGCAATTACTTCTTGTAAGAATAGAATGTACACTTTTTTCATCTCTTGAAATTGAGGCATGATGGAAAAAAGAGGAATTAAGATATTTTATCTGTTTGGTGAGTGTTCTGCCAAATTTATGTTTAAAAAAAACCACTGTTGTTGGTTTGGAACCACTTTGATTTTTTCAAAATTCAGCAACATGTAAGGACACAGGAGAGTAGGACCCCACTTGTGTTGCTCAGGTCCATTGTGAGATAAAGTTGTGTAACCATGACTCAGCTCATGTATTTTAATGGCACTCTACGAGAACACAAATGTGAGATAACAACCTGTATAAATACTAAAGATGCAGGAGGATCTCCCTCTGGCTCTTCTGCTTTACAATTCCCCATGCTTCCTGCTGTTGCTGGTTACATACACATGTGTGTTCTTAAACCTTGCAGCCTCACTCACACAAATCTCTCTCTGGTGCCACAAGCAGGATAACAGACAGGAATACTTTAAAAAATTTCACTCTGTGTTCCTTTTTCTTTACAGGAACTAGGATTCTTAATTATAGTGGGAAAATATTTTGACATTATCCCGTATTTCTTTTCCAGTCTCGTTTTTCCATTTCCTTTAAAACAAGGAAATACAAAAGAAAATCATAAAGAAGAAAAATAGAAATTTTATAATTAAATATTTTGAGAAACATCACAGCCAAGATTTCTCAGCTGTCCATGGCTAACTAGCCTCCTGTGTAGGATCAGCCCAGTTTCTTCTCATTTGCCCCTCTTCCTATGTGGCAGAAAAACCAAATGTTAATTGTTTTCTTTTTGGAAAAAAATAATTGGTGTATTATAAAAAGAAATCTGCATATTAAAAATTACAGAATTCTATCCCTAACTCAAATTAACTAACAAAGAAAATAATGGACAAATTGAAAATTACTGTGATTGAAAGACACGCAGAAGATTAGAGGCAAACATTATGCAGGATGCATGTAAGACTTCCTAGTTTTGTAGAGTATAAAGAAGTATCACAGTGACTTAGTTTCAAATGCTTTTGTAGAGATTGCAGTTAAACCTAAAGCACAAATTCAAAGAAATAGTTTTAATTGCAAAGGTAAAGGGAAGCCTGGCAAATACAGCAGTTTATGGGCCTGGAGGCGGGTCATTGTGATTTGGGGTCTAGTTTGGCTTTCTGGTAAGAGATTGAGATCAGCTGTGAAGGATTAGCAGGCAGCCTGGTGGAGTTGGTCAATTCCCTAAGGTATTGTCATCGTTCTGGAATCTTTATGAGTAAAGTGTGATCTAGTCATCACAAAAGAATTGTCTCTGGTTATATGAGCTCAGTCCTAAAGAATCCTGTATTTTAAACATTAAAAGCAAAAGGTAATATTGAAGATACCACCTATTTGACTGCTCATGCATCAAAAAATTATAGCAGAAAATGAACAAGCATTTCTCATCAATTTACCATCCTTTTAAGGGAACAAGCCACTAACTGCCCTTGGCAAGCCTGCCATATCTTTGTCATCCAAAGATGTATGGCTACCATCCTTGAACTACAAGTGAAGTTATCCTGTAACATGTGTCAACATTTCAATGACTAAAACAAATAAATAAGTTTCCCAGGATTCCCAGCTGTTATTAGTTGTAGCTGTACAGTTAGAAACAGTGAAACTAAGGAACCCATTCCCTTTCTTTCTTTTTACTAGGAACACAAATGTCTTGATTAGCTATGTGTAAGTTAACTAAGACAGTGAACCATCAACACTGATGAGCGATGGTGAGGGACAACAGAAGTTTTAGAGGTGTCTCAAAACAATGGAAGGCACCTGGAGCCAGAGGCATCTGGCCAGCAGAGCATGCAGTTGGATTAGAGCAGTTTGACCACTATGGAAGGCACCTGAGTCTGATTCATTATGTGCATGAAGCCTGAAACATTGAAGGTTCTTGCTTCTCTTCCTCCTCCATTTTGCTGTTTACATTCTGTCAATTGCTGCTGTCATCTTATGGCCTAAATTGACATTGTAATATTACTTTTTATGAAGTATGTGCTATGTAATTCTTTTTATATTTATTTCTATTTTGTCATAGAAACCTAGAATACTTTTGGCCCATTTAACTGTAACAGCAGCCCCAGGGGTGGGATAGAGGCAGAAACATCAGTTTCCCACCATTCATATCATGCCAGAATCCTGGCTTGCCAAGCATTTCTGCAGAAAAGTATTACATGGAAAGCTATTCAAGTTTTCTTACAAGACTGACATGTACTTGCATGCAAGGAGGAGCCTGCCTAGTGTACCAAATGAGGACATTTATTCAGTTTTCTGTATAGGGTAAATTTTCCTCCACCTTTTAATTGAAAACTGGAGGTAATCTGCGAGAATTTTATTAGCTTATCTACACTCAGGTTGTATTAGTTACTGTGACTGTAGTGGCCCATTTTTCAAAAGGAGCTTTACAGAAGAAAACTTATTTTGCCATATTCAGGTCTATTTGTATTGTCCTTTAGCACAAGAAAGAATTTGTGGAGATTGGAAATATCAAGATTTATATTTATTTCTAATTCTATGTGTAATTTAACTGAGACAATGATCCAGTTGGTCAAATTTTAAAGAGTATTCAGAACCTAAACATTCTAACAGAGCACAGAAAATATGAAATCTGGGTATTATACTGCTATGGAAAGTAAAGCTTATGTTAGTTTTGGATATTAAAACTATGAAAAAATACGATTGCTAATTTAGCTCAGTGGTGTAGATGGTTACCTGGCAAGTGTGAGATCGTGAGTATGATCCCAGTTATATATACATATATACACAAATATATTGGATCTGCCCAATGGAATAACACTGTCATATTTTTCATGCCAACATTAATATAGCAGAGCACATAGAGTATGATGAGAACACCGTCAAAGATTAACACACTAGTTGTTGTCCCTGTGGGTGAGCCTGTGTCATGGTTTGAGTCTTGAAGTCCACAGAGCCTCCTGCAATCATGGAGGTGTGCTTCTAGAGTTCATGAATGACTGATGTATAAATGCTGACCTTCTAGGGGTGAGTGCTACACCCAAGTGAGTGTGCCCTGCTTAAAATACAAGGAACGGAAATAATATCCTCTCTGTGATCCTTTCTTTTTGCTATTGTTGCTTGTGCTGTTTTCTGCTGCTGAGATCTGATGCCATCTAACATGTGTTACTCTGACTTTCAGACTGCTGATTTTAAACTGAAAACTCCAAAGACAGTAAGCTAAATACATCTTTCCATCCTTAATTTAGAAGGTCAGGTATTTTGTGTCTGCAATGAGAGGAAAGTAACCAACAGAGAATTTGGTATCAGAGGATTGGGGTATTTGTTGTGACTGTACCACACCATGTGGTTTGACATCCTTTAGGAATGGCTTGTGGGAAGATTTTGGAAAGGTTTGGAGATGTCCTCTGAATGAGTAAAGCTGGATCACCTTATGCTATTTTCCATAGGGAATTCTTCTCAGGACACAGAAGACAGGAATACTGATAGAAATCCTGACATTAAAGACCATGTTCAGGAGTTTTGGCCACCACAATTGAGTGCTTATAGGGTT
>PVJX010051194.1:0-10387 GCA_004027295.1 Dolichotis patagonum | reverse complement strand
TTTGAGGAGAATGAGAGACACTATGACAGCCATTCTTGGCTTCCCTAATGTCTGGTCTTGAAGACTTGAAATGCCCTCCTCATCCTGCTCAGATCAATTCCATACAAGGTTGTTTCATGTGAATTCCCTGTATGTGACAATATGGACAACTATTTGGACCAAAACAAGAGTCAATATGATAGAGAGTGAATATCTCTGACTGTCTAGTTTTGAAATTTATGTCTTTTACATTGCTTTCTTGTGATTCGCTTTGTTCTGTTTTATTGTGTTTAATTTTACCCTTTTGATATAATTGCATGTATATTTGCATGGGTAAGATGGATGACCATATCGCTGTTTTTGTCAGATTGTGGAGCAGAACTGTTGTCAGTCTCACTGTTTGAATGTCTGCTTTACATGTTTTAACTTTGTAAATTGAACAACTATTTCCAAGAAGTCAGTATGTAATTTGTCAAGCAATAATTTTTTTAGGTTTTTTTTAGTTGTTGTTCTTTTCCTTTTTTCCTTGGAATACTGTATTGTTGCTACCCTTTATTCTGTTTTGTTTTGTTTTTTCTTTCTCTTTAAATAAAATTATTTTTTAAAAAAAAGGAAAAGGAAGATGAAAAGGAAGGGAGAAAATTGGTAAAGGTAAAGAATAAAAGAAAGTTAACAGCATTAGGTAAAAGTAACAAAAAAAGAGGAAAAAAATGAAACCAAGACCCAAAGAAACAAACAAACAAACAAAAAAGCTCCAGGAAAACAAACAGAATTATGAGTGAAAAAAATTCCTCAGGGATGTTTGGGTGAGTGGTTTCTCTCCAGAACCTGTAGTGTTGGAGTCTACCAGACTTTTGTGAATTTTGAGTCCTCCCTTCCCTTTCCTGCTTGGTTGGGTCAGCCAGTGATGTGGTTTTTGCTTAGGGCTGCATTCATTTCAGTGGCTCTTAAGGTTGGTGCTCTTCTGTGTGTCCTAAGTCACTGTTATCTCCAACTAGCTTTATGGCCTGTGGATTTCTGAGGTTGCCCATTGCTTGAGACCCCTTTGTCTGTATGCTCAATGCTGTTTTAATTTGCATTTCTCAAATGACCAGTGGTGGTGAACATTTTTTTGTGTATTTATTTGCCATTTGTATATCTTCATCTGATAAATGTGTGTTCATTTCAGATGCCCATTTTTGAAGAAGGTCTTTGAATTTGGGGGGCTCAATATTTTTCAATTCTTTATATGTTCTGGATTTAAATCCTTTGTCTGAGGGACTGCTGGCTGAAATTCTTTCCCATTCTGTAGATTTCCTTTTCACTTTGTTGGTGATTTCTTTTGAAGTGCCAAAACTTTTTAGTAATATGAGATCTCAGTTTTTTTTTTTTGTACTGGGGATTGAACTCATGACCTAACATTTGCCAAGCAGGCACTTATGCCACTGAGTTAAATCCCCAGCCTGAGATCCCAGTTGTTGATTCTTTGAAGTATTTCCTGTGTGGTTTGCATTTTGTTCATGAATTCTCTTCCTGCCCCTATGTCTCCAAGATTTCTACCTACCTTGTCTTCCAGTAGATTTAGTGTTTCTGTTTTAATATTTAGATCTTTGATCCATTTTGACTTTAGTACATGGTGATAGACATGGGTCTAGTTTCAGTCTTTGGCATGTAGAAAGCCAATTTTTCCAACACCATTTATTAAAGAGGCTATCCTTTTTCCAGTGAAATGTTTAGCACCTTTGTCAAATATTAGGTGGCTGAGTGTCTTTGTAGTTATATTTGCATCTTCTAATCTGTTCCATTGATCCTCAGGTCTATTTTTTTTTGCCAGTACTATTCTGATTTTATCACTGTAGCTTTGTAGTATAATTTCAAGTCAGGAATTGAGATGCCTCCTGCCTTTCCTTTGTTACCCAGTATCACCTTTTCTATTTTAGGTTTCTTCTGTTTCCAGGTGAATTTTAGGAATGTTTTCTCTAGATCTGTAAGGTACGTTAATGGTATTTTGATTGAGATTGTATTAATCTGTATAACAGTTTTGAGAGTATGATCATTTTCACAGTGTTGGTTCTTTCTAACCAAGAGCAAGGAATATCCTTCTATTTTCTAATATCCTTTTCAATCTCCTTTTGTAGAGTAGTATAATATTCAGCATTTAGATCTTTTACATTCTTGGTTAGGTTGATTCCTAAGTATTTCATTTCTTAGATGCTGTTTTGAAAAGCAATATTTCCATAGTTTCTCTCTCAGTGAGTTTTTTTGTGTACAGGAATGCTATTGATTTTTGAGTGTTGACTTTGTATCCAGCTACACTGCTGAATTTATTACCTTTCTTAGTTTTTTAATGGAGTTTTGGGGTCTTCTATGTAGAGTATTATGTCATCTGCAAATAGTAATAATTTAACTTCTTCCTATCCTATCTTTATTCCTTTCACTTCTCTCTCTTGTCTGATTGCTCTGGCTAATATTTCCAGAGCTATATAGAATAGGAATGGTGTTAGTGGACATCCTTGTCTTGCTCCTGATTTTAGAGTGACAGCTTTCAGTTTTCATCCATTTAGTATAATGTTGTATGTTGGTTTGTCATAGATGGCCTTTATCAGACTGAGATAGATACTATCTATTCCAAGTTTCTATAGGATAGAACTTTTAAAAATAACAAAGCAGCATGAAATGACAATTCAACAGCTTCAAGATGATGTCAAGAGAAACAATATAAGACTAATAGGCATCAGTGAAGATGTAAGAGTCAATGCAAATGACATCAGTAAACTATTTACAGAAGTAATAGCAGAAAATTTCCCAAACATGGGGAAAGAATCTGATATGCAGATAAGTGAGGCATATAGAATGCCAAACAGTCACGACCAACATAAATATACACCCAGATATACTATAATAAAGATCCCAGAGATATAATAATTAACAACCCACATAATAATTAAGATTAGAGCACAAAAACAGAATACTAAAAGCTGTTAGAGAAAAGACATAACTCACCTATCAAGGAAAGTCCACTAGAATCATGGCAGTCTTTTTAGCACAAACCCTCAAATTAATATGAGCTTAGAGCGAAGTATTTTAAGCCCTGAAAGAAAACAACTTTCAACCCAGATTGACGTACCTTGCAAAGCTTTCTTTCAAGTTTAGTGGACAAACAAGATACTTCCATGACAAAGAACAACTGAAGAAATTCATGTCCACCAAACCAACTCTAGAAAGAATACTGAAAGACATACTAGATAGAGGTAAAAAAATAACCACAATTTCCATGACAACAAGAGAAAGAAACTACCAGGCAAGGCAAGCAATTAAACAAGGGGGGAAAGCAGAAAACTAACAGCAGGAAAATAACATGACAAACTTGAGCCAGTACATGTCAGTTATATCCACCAATGTAAATGAGCTCAATTCACCTATTAAAAGACATAGATTGACAAAATGGATCAAGAAACAGGATCCCACAATATGCTGTGTACAAGAAAGAAATCTGACTCAAAAGGAAACTCACAGATTAAAAGCCGAAGGATGGAAAATAGTATTCCATGCAACAGGAACCTAGAAAGAATCAGGGGTAGCTATTCTATTTGCAGACAATGTGAACTTCAAAGCAAAAATGATCAAAAGAGATAAAGGAGGTCACTATATACTTGTTAGTAGAAAAACTCAAGAGGAAGAACTAACAATTATAAATATATATGCACCAAACACAGGAGCACCCAACTATATATGAAAAATACTAATGGGCATTAAAAACCAAATCACAAGAACACAATTGTAATTGGAGACCTTAACACCCCATCGTCACAAAGAGATAGATTAACTAAATAAAAAGTCAGCAAAAGAAAAAAAAAAAAACAAAAAACCCCCCCAAAACAGAACTGAATCAAAGCTGTGAACAAATGGACTTAGTAGATGTTTACAGAGTGTTTCACCCAACCACTTCAGAATACATTCTTCTCAGCTGCACATGGGACATTCTGCAAAATAGAGCATATATTAGCCCATAAAACATTCTTAAGTAAATATAAAGGGATTGAAATTATCTCATGCATACTACCTGACCATAGTGGGCTGAAATTGGAAATTAATGGCAAAAGAAATTGCAAAACCTGCATAAATACATGGAATTTAAATATCAACCTCCTGAACAATCAATGGGTTACAGGTGAAATTAAAGAAGAAATTAAGCAATACCTACAATTCAATGAAAATGCAGATACAACATACTGAAACCTGTGGGACACAATGAAAGTGGTCCTAAGAGGGAAATATATAGCAATAAATTGTCATATCAAGAAAATAAAATGAGCAAAAATGAAGAACCTAATGCTACATCTCAAGCTTCTAGAAAAGGCACAGTAAGTCAAATCCAAAGCTCATAGAAGAGAAGAAATTGTAAAGATCAGAGCAGAAATTAATGCAATTGAGACTAAAAAAAAAAAAAAAACCCAAAGAATTAATGACTCAAACAGCTGGGGTTTTTTTGTGAGAATAAACAAAATTGATAAACCTCTAGTCAACCTTATTAAGAAAAAGAAAAAAAAAACTCAAATTCATGCAATAAGGGCTGAAAAGAGAAAAATCACTAGAGCTTTCATGGAAATTCAAAAGATCATGAATACCTACTTCAAAAATCTCTACTCTCATTGGGTGGAAAACACAGGAAATGGACAGATTTCTAGAGACACATGAACTACCAAAGCTCAATCAAGAATATATAACAATTTTGAATAACCCAATATCAGCTATTGAAATTGAAAACATGATAAAAAAAAAACTTATCAATGAAGAAAAGCCCAGGTACTGATGGATTCACATCTGAATTCTACAAGAAATTTAGAGAAGATTTAATGCCAATACTCCACAAACTTTTAAATGAAATTGAAAAGAAAGCAGTCTTCCCTAACTCATTCCTGGAGGCAAGCATTACTCTGAATCCAAAACCAGAGAAAGACCCAACCAAAAAGGAGAACTATAGGCCAATCTCATTAATTAACATTGATGCAAAGATTCTCAATAAAATACTGGCAAATAGAATGCAGCAAATCATCAAGAAGATTATACATCACGACTAAGTGGGATTTATTCCAGGAATGCAGGGGTGATTTAACATATGCAAACCAATACATGATTTAATACACCACATCAAAAGAGTCAAAAACAAAAATCACATGATCATCTCAACAGAAGCAGAAAAAGCTTTTGAAGAAGTCGGTAGGTTATTATTTTTGTCTTTTTAAAAAAAATTTATTTTAAAAGGGGGTAAAATTAAACACAACAAAACAGAACAGAATGGGACATAAGAAAGTATAAATTTCAAAGTTAGACAGAGATCTTCACTATCTGTCATATTGTCTCTTGTTTTCTTTCAAATGGCTGTCCATATCTTTGCATACAGGGAGCTCATACTTAATAACATAGCCAATCTTTTCACAAGATGTGTAGTTAACTGGCTCCCACTTGCTAAAGGAGGGGGGACACGGGACAGGGGACAGGACAACATGAAATGTTTGATTCGCAGCCCGCGCACTGGCAGGCTCACAGTCACCCCCCAGAGAGGGGAGGAACTCTGTTCTCCCAGCACCCTGAGTCAACTGCATGGTGCAGGTCCTGAGGCTCCAGGGTCTCTCTCCTTTGGGCCACCGAAAGTCTGCCACATTCACCTGCTATTTCTTTCTGATGAATTGACCATTCCATTTCCAAAGTTCTGAAATGGCCAACAGACCACAGAAAGAATTCTCTTTAGGCTCCTATTTGAAACCAGCAGCTACAGCAATCTGCTGGCCTTGCTTTGGGGCCATTGTTATTTCTGTCTTTATGTGAGAAACTCTAATTGATTTCCTCTATAGCCTCATTGATTTGTTTCTTTATTTCACTTGCTACCTTGTCAGAAATTACAGGTGTATGACTTTTAAAATCCTCTATTTCAATGTCTCCTGTATTTGCTCATGGTAGACTAGATGTTGGAGATTGCATTTTGCTTTTTTGTTTTGTCATTTTCACCTTTCAGGCTAATATTTGGTCTTTCAGTCCCACTAGTCTCAACTGTTGGTAGTGTGAATCTTAGGGTCCTACTGTGTGGTTGATGTTTGTCTGATTGCTGGGTACCACAATGAAGAGGAGGGCCAGTCACCTGAACTCCTCCTGCAGGGACTTTTGAGTGAGTCCTATATTCTTCTTAGGCTGACTAGTCTATGAGTTCTGGGAGGAGGAGAGGCAGCCAAAGATCAATGGCAATATTAGGTCCAGAAAGTTGGGCAGGGGCCCTGAAGGTGGTGGGAGGGCCGATTTCCAGTTTTCTTGTCATTTCTTTCTTGATCTGTGGAACTATTCTTTTTCTCCTCACTAAACTGTTGTTTTCCAGGAGTCTTGGGGGTTCATGAGGCTGTGATTTTCTGCTGACCTTTATAATACCATCTTTGAATCCTTAAATTGTTTAAAATTAAAGATATCTACCGTGAATTTAGAAAATTTGCACACATGAAATTTTGTAACTACACGTTTAAAAGCAGAAATTCTAGAGACTTCATTTAAGGTCTTTCTGTTACATAAAACTACACATATATAAAAATAGAAATTTTTTTAGAAAGCTAGAATCCTCTTTTTTTCCAACTGTAGGCTGTGAATTAATAGTGGGCGATCAAAATACTTCCTAGAGTGGTGCCAGGATTTTATTTTTTTAAGTGAAACCTTAGAAAGTATCAGCGTGTCACGTGTAGTATTGTTGTCAGGGAGGGGAGCCAGGTGATTCCAGGCTCTTTCTGTCCTGTCCAAAGAATTGGCTGGGACAAGTCATAAACAATTAAGTACAACTTTTATTTAAAGTCCAGAAATAAAAGGGCAAATGTGAAGAAAGGGGAAGAAAAGAAGAAAAGAGCAAGAAAAGCTACATCCCACTAGCAAGATGAGCCACTGCAGAAACATGAAGACAGCAAAATAGCAAGACCGTAGCGGCAGCAAAGTCAGTGGCCAATGTTTATGTCCTCCTCGATCCATCAGAGGTTGCTCCACGCACACATTCGGGCTGTGACTGACCATGTGTGTGTGTCTGGGCTCAGGTTCCATCTTATTTTCATCCTCCAGTCTGGATCTTTGTGATTGACAGGTTACATCTTGTCTTTCAGCCAGTCTTAATCTCCTACCTCAGTGTTAAAATCTAAAAGCTAGTATTTTCCTGTTTTGGTTTAAAAAGTTTAAATCCAATTCTCTAATCCATGTACTTAAAGAATAACAGGTGCTGGTGCTAAAGTAGAAAGTGAAGAAAATTTTTGGCTAATTTTAGTGACAGTGGAGGACAGTGAGGGTGAACATTTTAGAGACCAAACGCCCAAACTATAGCCCCAGATTCATTTATTTATCACAGAGTGACAATACTGCAATTAAACTTGAATATTTGGTGCTGCTGGGGTGACTTGGCTTGTGTGTGGATAGAGAGGGCTCTGCATGCCAGCTGCCTCATGGGTATCATAGGTTCGCTATCACTGGTGTAGAGGAAAGGAAACATACACATTGTTGCTAATTATACAAAATAGTGCATTATCGCATGAAGGTGTATTAGCAATCAAAACAAAAATGCTCATATTCTTTGATTTCATCTTCCATTTTAGGAATAATGCCTGAGGTATTGTGGTGATACCTCTCTCTATATACACAAATATATATACCAGATATTCACTGAGGATTGTATATAATAACTATACACTAATGAAATGTGTTATAGACATTCAGTTTATGCAACAAAGCTGGTAGAAAATTTTTTTGATGAATATAAAAGGTGAAACCACCATGAAGTGTATATATTACATGATCTTCTTTATGTAAAAATACACATATGCTGGGAAGGTAAAATTAGAAAACAAAAATCTATTGCAAATAAGCTATTTTATCAAATATGTGATGATTATAGATATGTAGTTATATATTAGATTTTCTATCTGGTGTCTCCAGAATATTGTAATTGTCATGAAACAACATTTCAATGAGTAGAATTAAAATACATTTTTTATTTTTCTATAGTCTTTTTTAAAGCAGGAACAATAAAACCAAGAAGTAATAAATGCAAAGATTTTTAATATATATATATATATATATATATATATATATATATATATATATTCTTATTTTCAGGGCTATAGATCAGAAAGTTTTTGACAGTCTTTACTGAGGACAGATCTTAGAGAAACTCAGAAAGTCTGCATACCACTGTGATTGCTTGAAGTGTTTTCTCCTTGGGAGGAGGTAAAGTTATTCACTCATTTGGTTATTACAATGTTAAAATGCAAGTGAGAGTTTATTTTACAAACCTGAGTCTTGCATTTCAGGTCTATGCTTGATAAAGATGAAGCTATTTGGAGTGTATATGTTTGACTGTTTACACATTACAGCTTTTTAACTTTAAAATTTTGTGAAATCATCTCACTATTATATATATATATATATTTTTTTTTTTAAATTTAAGCCCTTTTTATCAATCAACAGAAGTATACTTTAAAATTCCTTCTTCTATCTTTAGTTTCTTTTGTGGAATTTTCAACTATATTTCAGTATATTAAGATATTAAAAATGGAAAATTTTGAACTAACCCATTCTGGCTCGGGAGAGGAAGAAAATTGGTCATATGTTACTACTAGGTGAAATGGAAAATGGTAGAAAATTGATATTCATGAGGCTTTGCAAGTCTTTTTGGTTGTTTATGTAACTGTCACTAATGATGATTATAAAATAAAAATTATTTCCCCATTACATACAGTCACAGGTAAACTAAAAGCTATATAGCTATGCAAATTACACAATAATTAGAGAAATGCCCATGGGTGGTTAGGTAGGCTCACTTATTAAGTGGCTGGTTTTCCCTAAATGAGTCTACCACATAGAAGATTTAAATTCATGCTATTATAAAGTTATGCATCACTCCACTTTATGAACCTGAGGGATTGGTAGCAAATAGTTAAAGCAATGAGGTTTGGAAACAACAAAGAACTACTTGATTTTTCAAAAAACATTAAAAACAGCCTCATGGTGAATACTTATGTAATCACTGTTGGAGTTTTTTCCTCTTAGTAGAAGAGACTATTGCATATTTAACGGCCGAAACAGTCTCAGGCTTAGCCTGGATGTTAGCACACTGGCTTGGCTTGCATCTTCATATAAACTCTATTAATTCTGACCAGCTGGAGTTATATAACTGTGGTGAATAGTTTATAAAAGTACTTAACACTTGTAACTATTTAGTGTCATGTAAAAACTTATGAAGAGAAATTTAACCAGTTTTTCATGATTCATAGTTTTGCTTTTAAAAAGTAGAGGGAAGGGAGAAGAGACAAGATGGCGGATTGGTAGGTAGCAGGAGAGAGACCCTCTCTGAGAGAGACAGCTCAAATGCCAGAATAAAACACCCTGGAGAGACCCAAACAGAGAGAGATAGACTCTCACAACACAGAAAGAAACTAAAGCGCAAAAACCCGCTAGAATAAGAGGTCCTGGGGCTACTATTAGTGAAGATAAGATCGGCGAGCATGGCACCCGCCTTGAGACCCCTGAATTCCGCCCAACCTGAACAAGCGATCTGCGCCAAAGCGACTGGCTTGAGCTGCCAGAGCCTGGAGCTGAACAGCCCGGCTTGCAGCTCACCGGGACCGGCACTGCACATGACCCACCCAGAGACACCGTGAATTCCCACCTCAGCCGCACTGAAGTCAGAGGTCGGGCAGTCCAGCAGTTCTCGGGACACGGTGAGTGATGAAAATAAGACCCTCCCATGGGAAAGGGGAAACCTACTGGACGACATGTTGGATTTGGGCAGGACAGCCCTAACTCCATAAGTAAGTGGCTTCAGCTGGTTATTCCCCTCGCCGAGCGGATTGGTGGAATCTGCTTGAACTAGGCCACGCCCCTGGTGGGGACCCAGTTACTTCCCTGAGATCAGTGCACACTGACGCAGTGAAGGCCTGCAAAGGTTGACTGGCCCAGAAGGGAGGAGCTATCGCACACTGCCCGTGTGTGAACTCTAATCTCTGATAAACTATTGAAGAGGGCTAAAGCTCCTGGCCTGCGCCCTCTAGAGGAGCCTTAAACAACAAGAAAAGGGTCTGGGAATTACACTGTACACTTGTATGGAAGGAACCAAAAACATGACGAAAGGGAGAAATAAGAAAACACTCCCAGCCCTCAACCCTGAGAACATTGATCCAGGAGAGGTAAAAGAGACTGAGGGCAAAAAAATGTAACATCAAACACAGCATTAGCGGACATAAAGAGATATATTCAAGACCTCGTAAGCAGGACCAAAACTGAAATATTAATTCAAATTAAACAAGAGATAAGTAGATTAATAAAAGAAGGGCTGGGTACCTCTCAAGAAGACACAGACAGAAGAATAGAGGAACACAAATGGAGAGAAAAATTTATTGAAGAATTCAGAAAA
>PVJX010051193.1:0-10359 GCA_004027295.1 Dolichotis patagonum | reverse complement strand
AAAAAAAAAAAAAAAAAAAAACAACCACCACAACAGAAAAAAACCCCAAAACAAAAACAAAAACACTAAGAAATCGCCACTTGGTAAGTTACATCATTGAAAATAGTTGTTCAAGTTACAAAATTAAAGCATGCAAAGTAGACATTCAAACAGTGAGACTGTTAATGGTTCTGCTCAACAATCTAACAAAAACAGTAATACGGTCCTCTGTCTTACACACTTAAACACACATGCAGTTATATCCTTTAGAGCACTTTCTTTTCCTCTCTTTTTTACAGTAACAATTACACATTTTGGGTTTTATTACTCCTACAGTTCTTACTTTTTACACTAGAGACACAATGTGATATTTATAAATATGATTCTTATTTATTTCACTAATGAAGATAGTCTCAAGTTGTCTCCATTTTCCTGTGAAGGCCTCAAGATCAATCTTTTTTATAGCTGAGTAATATTCCATTGTATAAAAATACCACATCTTTTTCATCCACTCTGCAGTTGATGGGCATCTTGGTTGTTTCCAAGATTTAGCTATACAAATTGTACTGCTATGAACATGGGTGCACATATATCACTGTGATACGAACTTTTCAGCTTCTCTGGGAAAATACCCAGGAGGGGAATAGCTGGGTTGAATGGAGCTTCCAGTCTTAGTCTTCTGAGAATTCTCCATACTGATTGCTGTAGTTGTTGCACCAGTCTACACTCCCACCAACAGTGGAGCAGTGTTCCTTTTTCCCCACAGCCCCACCAACATTTGTTATCAGGTGATTTCTTGATGGCAGCTATTCTTTCAGGAGTGAGATGAAATCTCAGTGTTGTTTTAATTTGCATTTCTCGAATGACCAGTGATGGTGACATTTCTTCATGTATTTATTTGCCATTTGTATATCTTCATCTGAGAATGGTGTGTTCATCTTGGCTGCCCATTTTTGGAGAGGGTCTTTGAATTTGGGGGAGGTTGATGTTTTTCAATTCTTTATATATTCTTGATATAAGTCCTTTGTCTGAGGGGTTGCTGGTTAAAATTCTTTCCCATTCTGTGGGTTTTCTTTTCACTCTGTTGGTGATTTCTTTTGAAGTGCAGAAACTTTTCAATAATATGAGATCCCAGTTATTGATTCTCTGAAGTGTTTCCCATGCAATTTGTGTTTTGTTCATGAATTCTCTGCCTACACCTATGTATCCGAGATTTCTACCTACCTTATCTTCTAGTAGATTTAGTGTTTCTGTTTTAATGTTTAGGTCTTCGATCTACTTAGACTTTAGTTTTGTGCATGGGGATAGGCATGGATCTAGTTTCAGTCTTCTGCAAGTACATGCATCTCTTGAGAGCTCACAAGACCATTGCACAGGAAGTGTGGGAGGCTGAGGCAGTACAAAGCAGCACTATTTGGCATACAGACATTAGACTTTGAATGGAGTCCCATCTCCGCCACTAGCCATGTGTAACATTTCTATGCATCCATTTCCTTGACTGTAAATGAGGAATTCCATGAGAATTAAGGGGATAACTTGGGAGGCTGAGGCAGGAGGATCACCACGAGTTCAAGGCCAGCCTGTACCACACAGCAAGACCCTGTCTAAAAAGCAAAGCAAGAAGAGCAAATGGAATTATTGTAAGACGGCTACCCCCATCACTGCCACCTTCAGTGCCATCACTAATGTGAGGTCTTAGCCACATTACTGGAAGTGTTTGAAGTAGTTTTTATTATTCCATTAGTGATACAGTGAAGGATAAATACCTGGGAAATGATAAATGCTCATCAAAAACTTTTAAACAACGATCATTTAATGCCAACTAAATCTTAAACAGCCTATATGCCCATCAATACACAAAAGCATAAAGAAAAAGTAACATGAAATATATGTGGCTATATATCAGCTATAAAGAAGGATAATTTGATTCATTTTTAGGCAAATGGATGCATCTTGAGACCATAATGCTGAGTAATGTAAATCAGATACATTTTTATTGGAGGAACCCAAAGTTTAAATTAAAGAGCAAAACAAAAGACAGATAATAGGAAACAGGGAGGGAAACTGTTTCCAGATGGAAGAGACATTTAGGGATGGAGAAAGGGGAGGGTGGGAAGGGGAGGCTAGAGGTTAGAGATGCTCTGTGTACACAGACCGCTCCCCAGGAAGAATGTTTTCATTGTGTGTAAGGAATGTGGACTCACAGATGGGTGGTGGTTTGGTTATCAGAACCACTGGCCTTCCACTGGTAAACTGTGGTCTTTGAGCAAGTACGTTGGGGTGGAAGCCTTCCCTGAACAAGGGTAGACTGTAGCTTTAGCAGGGAGAAGTGGGGTGTGGGGAGCATGGCTCTGAGGTTAATTCTCAACCCCTAAGGGGCTGGGGGTTTAGCTCAGTGGCGCGTGGTTATGAGTTTGATCCCCGGTACTGATTCAGTTCTCAACCCCTGACTCTTCACATCACTAACGCAGAAAGGATGAGTTTTAAAAAAAACCCGGATCAGTCTGTAGAGAGCTTGCTTAACCTAGTATACAAAATGGAGACTATGTAAGTTTTTTTTTTTTTTTTTTTTTAAACAGAGAATGCAGTTTATTAGGAACTTACTGGACAGAAGGGATAGAAGCCTGTCTTGGCCGGCTGCAATGCAGGGTTCTATGTAACCCCTTTCTCTTGTCTCTGAATCTAGAAAGCAGTGATTTTAAACCTTTTTTATTTTAGGACCCTTTATACTCTTAAAAGTTGAGAACTCCAGCCAGCTGTGGTGGCGCATGCTGTAATCTCTACACAGGGGAGGCTGAGGCAGGAAAATCTTGAGTTTGAGGCCAGTTTGGGCTACATAATGAGATCAAGGCCAGCCTGAGCTATGCAAGTGAGACCTTATCTTTAGAAAAAAAAGTTGACGACTCTACAGAACTTTTGTCTATTTGGACTATCACTATTTATGTTATTATAAATGAAAGCTGGGAAAAATTAATTCATTTAGAAATAGCAACCAGCTGGGTGTGATGGTGCATGCCTGAAATTCCAGCATTTGGAAGGCTGAGGTAGGAGGATTGCTAGGAGTTCAAGGCCAGCCTAGGCTCCATAGTGAGTTTAAGGTCACCCTAAACTACACAGTAAGACCCCATCTCAAAAACCAAAATAAAACAACCAATCTATTACACATTCATACAACTAACTTTTTTTGTGATTTTTTTTTTTTTTTGAGATAGGCTCTCACTAAATAGTTCAGATTAGTCTTGAGCTCACTATGTACTGTAATCCAGGCTGGCCTTGAACTCATGGTGCTCCTCCTGCCTCAGCCTCCCAAGTACTGGAATGACAGGGGTGCCCCACCACACCCAGTTTAATACATTTAACGTTTTTATAAGAAATAACTACACTTTCCAAAACAAACATGAAGAAGAGTATTACGTTTTTGCAAATCTCTTTGAAGTGTGGCTTCGCAGGATGGAGCTAGGGTTTTCTGTCTGTCCTTTGGTTGCAGTGTCACACATAGCATAACCTCTAGAAAACTCCATTCTTGCAAGAAGTGTGAAAAAAGTAAATAATGTTTAGTATTGGCAGCTGGTCTTAATCTTATGGGCTTTCTGAAAGGGTCTACAGAACTTCCAGAAGACTGAGAGTTTAAAAGATTAAAGCACATTCATTGTAAGCAAATCTATGGAACTGAAGACAAATCATCTATATTAATTAATTGCTTAATGGGAGGGAGCTCTGCTGGGATTCCAAGTGGCACTTGAAATTAATGAAGTAGAACTTCTGTAAGAATTGTAATTCTCAGCTTTCACTGACTTGGACTGGTCTTTCACCCTGTGGGTTTTATTATACTTTCATAGGAATCTTTGATTAGGTGCACTTGGCAATTGCCCTTCGATTTCCAGTTCAGTTGCAAAAATTTGTTTGGCACTTTGGGTTCCTTGGCCTTTCCTGCTGCTTGTCGGGAATGAGGTGATTAAATTGCAGGCTGTGATTAAAGAAAGCATTGCTTGACTTTTATGTCATATTTTATCTACTAGAGAGCAAAGAACAGTGGTGAAAAATAGAACAGAAATCTTTCTAATTGAATATATGTCTCTCAAAACACAGTTGTCAAAGTGTATTAAATTGGAATGTGCTGTAAAATATTTGCATGCGGATAGGGAATGCACAGGAAGGATGTGATTTCTTCATGCTTGGAGGGCTGTAATCTTGCAGAAACTTGGTGACAAAGAGTCTCCTGTTTGGTTTTGGACACTGCCTATTTTGAAGCTCACGTTGTGACAAGGAACTTAACATCACAACCTTTGTGATTGTTAAATATAGTGCAACCCATAGGAACTTCAGAGCTCAGTATGCTTTAATCACACTTAGCAATATAGTGGAAGACTACTCAATGCATTGAATATTCTGGGGGGAAATTATATCATTGTTGTATACATCAAGCAATTCTGAATTCTTTTCACAAACCTACATCTAGTATAGTAGCAAAATTAACATTTGGTAATCCCACTCACTGTGTAGGTGGTTGTCTGTTAAAAGGCCAGGACTCTGGAGGAAGAGAACTTTGAGTGGCTGACCTATTCGCTGATGAGGGTCAGAAGGTCGGAATATGTGCTGTCATTCATTGAGCGTTTCCTGCAGCTGCATAGATTTGGCCAGCAGAGGGCAGGAGAGTAAACACAGCACTTTGCTGAGGAGGCCATGAATGCCGTGCAGCTGCTGAGTTCCAAGGCCTGGATCCCGAGGATGGCAATGCCTTCTTGACTGGGAGAGGCCTCACAGGTCTGAGAGGATCAGGAAACATGCCAAGTTTCTCTGAATTTTCTCATTTATTTATCTATTTCTGACAGGATCTCAGTAAGTTGATCCAGCTAGTCTCAAATTCATGATTTTCCTGCTTCAGCCTATTGGGATTACAGGTGAACACCACCATAGTGGGCTAAACTGACAAACTGAAAAGCATTACTTGAGGGCTTCTGGGAAGATAGTGGAGTTGGTAAACAGCGGCAAGTCAGTCTCTCCAAGATTCAAAATCCAGACACAGGAAAATAACAGCTTGGCGGGAGGTAGACCCCCAGGATCCAGAAAGAATCTGAAGGGAAAATTGGAGTCTACAAAGAGAATGGAGAGACAGATCTCAATGCCAAAAAAGGAGGAGCAAACTGCAGTTTCTCCTTGGCTCCTAGCTCCTGATGTGAGAGAGGAGGATGAATCTACTGGGGACTTAGAGACCTCCAGAAAGGAACACACCAGGGCAGTGGAGCAGTGGGTGCTGGGTGCTACAATAGCTGATGTTTTTATAAGCTTCAGTCCAAGTGGCTTCCATGTCCCCTGGAGAGGGTGCTTGGTTGGATGCCATGTTAAGAAGGAGCCAACCGAACCCAAGACTTGGCACAGTCACGGGTGGGCTTCATTTCAGGGCTCCCAGTGTTGACATCTCAGAGTCACTGTGTAAGTCACAACCATAGGAGACATCCAGGGCAGGGGGTCAAGGTCAAGTCAGTGAGGCACACCCAGAGTATTGCAGGCTGAATGACTTAGGTCCCAACTCTCCGACCAGAGGCCAGGATCAGCCTGAACTTTGCCAGCCTGGAAATGCCAGAATTCACACCCTACCACAATCCTACTGCAGGGATCAGCCAGCAGGGGTCTGGGCCTCCTTTGTCTACCGGTGACAGCACAGTCACACCCTGCATGTGACTAACCACAAGTAGGAAATCACAAAGGAAGTTTTTACCTTTGCTTTTGGGTTTTTTGTTGTTGTTTTGTTTTTTGTTCTTTTGTGAGTGTGAACATGGTTTTAGGTTTTTGTTTTGTTTTATTCTTGTTTTTGATTTTTCCTTCTTTCTGTACCTCCTGGTTTCTTCACCAGCTTCCCAAGGCTTGGGTAATCGTCCTTTGTCCTTTAATTTTGCTTCTAATTTCTTTCTCTTCTTTTATTTATCTGCTTTTTCCTCTGATATCTTTTAAATTTTCTCTCCTTAGGATACAATTGCTCTGCTGAGTGGATATTTACTCTATTTAATTGTCTGATTTATTGCAGATACTGTTATATAACTATAAATCTTATGTCTGTGGTTAAGGTTGGTGAATTAATAGTTATCACAGTTTGTCATTTCCTAGTCTGTGCTTGATGCTATTATCTATTGTGTTACTTTAGCCAAGATGACATAGTTGTGATCAATTGATCTTTGTATGCCAATACCTAGATTGTCTGGGGGTCATAAACAATACAGTAGTCCAGTACTAAAGAAGTGGGTGCTAAGCCAAACAGGCCACAGCCTTTCATTCCTCAGAAATTGGGACAGATTCAAAAGCTAAAAGCTAGCTACACCTGGAAGATATTTCTGAAAAGCAGTCATCTTCTAAAAAAGTCTTGATACTAGTAATAAAGCTACCTACCATAAGTGATTTATAGGTTTCAATGCATAAAACAAACAAGCAAAAAAAAAAAAGAGAGAGAAAAGAAAATAGGGAAACAAGATGCAACATATAACCTCTAACTCACCCAAGGCAAATCAAAGAGTCATTGAGATAGAAGAAATAAAAGTATTCCAGTTGAATTTATAAAACAGTGGCAATAAAATTAACAAAACAGATCAATAATTCTGTTGACAAAAGCAAAACAGATAATTAAAGAGATAGCCATAGTGAAGAAAATGATTATTGAATCTAGAGTAGATACAGATAAAAAATAGATGAGCTTAGGAAAGACATAAAAACTCATGAAAAGCCAACATAGAAAAGAAATGGATTCCACAAAAAGCTCAAATAGAAATCCAGGAGATTAAAAATTCTACAGAGCATTTACACAGCAGAGTCACCCAACATGAAGCTAGCGTATCAGAGCTAGAAAGATAGGCTTGTGGTTGGTGATCATCAAATGGATGTGCTCTTAAAAGTAGCAAAGGAGCATGAAAAATTAATCAATCAAACAGCTGCTAGATGATGCAAAGAAGACTGATAGACAACTGATTGGAATCAATAAAGGTTCAAATGTAGCATAAAGGACATAAAAAATACTGTTCACAGAACTAATAACAGAGAAGTTTCCAGGCATGGAAAAAGAACTTAAGATACAGATAAGTGAGGCATAGAGAACTCTAAAAAGCCAAGATCAGGAAAAAGTATACCTAGGTATACAGTGGTAAAATGTTCAAACGAGAAGGGGAACAGAGGAGAGAGGCAAGAGGGGAGGAAGAAAAAGAAGGGACAAGGAAAAAGTGGAAACAAAGCTTTTATAATAAGGGGGGGTTGAAGGGAAGGGAGGGGAATGGGAAAAAAAGGAGAAGTTGTATCATGTACAGGTGCAAGTTGCCTATAATGAATGTTATCAGTGTTATTTATATCTAAAATGTACCAATAAAATGTCAAAAAAAGACAAGGTCACTACACACTTGTTAAGGGAACAATCCAAGAGGAATAGATAATAATCATAAATATATATACACCAAATACCAGTGCACCCAATATAGAAAACAAACAGTAATGGGTATGAAAAATCAGGTAAGCACTAATGTCACTGTAATGGGGGACTTCAATACTGTATTTTCATAAATAGATCAACTGGACAAACCAAACAAATACCAGAGCCAAATGAAACCTTTGAACAAATGGATTTAGTAGATATATAGAGTGTTCTACCCAACAATAATAGAATATATATTCTTCTCAGTTGCACACAGAACTTTCTCCAAAATAGACCACTACTAGTTCATAGAACATGCTTTAAAAATGCAGAGAATTTGAAATTATCCCATGCATCTTGTCATATGGTGAATAAAATTGGAAATCAGTGGCAAAAGGAACCACAAAAACTGCATAAACACATGGAAATTAAGCAACATCCTCCTGAATAACTAATGAGTCACAGATGAAGTTGAAGAAATTAAGCAGTTCCTACAGTTAAAGTGGTAATGCCATTCCACAAACTGGAACTTATGGAATGAAATGAAAGCAGTCCTCTGAGGGAAATTTATAGTGGTGAATTCCCACATGAGAAAAGCAGAGTGAGCTCAAATAAATAAGCATTGTTGATCTTCAAGCTTCTAGAAAAAGAAGAGCAAGTTAAACTCAAAGTGCATATGAAGGAGAAAATTATAAAGATCAGAGGAGAAATTAATGCAATTGAGATGAAGAAAACAATACAAAGAATCAAAATGAATTGAAGAGCTGGTTCTTCAAAAGATTAAATAAAAGAGACAAACCCTTAGCCAACCTTATCAAAATAAGGAAAGACTCAAATCCACGCAATTAGGACCCATGAAAACCTGCAAAAATCTGGAAGATCATCAATGCCTACTCTGAGAACCGGTACCCTAATAAGATAGAAAACTCAGAAAAAATGACAGATTACTACATATGAGTTACCAAAGCTGAATTAAGACTTAACAATTCTGAATAACCCACTATCAGTTAATCAAATTGAAAATGTAATTAAAAACTTAGCAACAACAGCAATAACAAAAAAGCTCAAGTCCTGATGGATTTGCTGCTGAATTCTACAAGAACTTTGGAGATGATCTATTGCCAGTACTCCTCAGACTCGTAAATGAAACTGAAAGGGCAGCAAGTCTCCCAAACTCTTCCCTAGAATCAAACATTACCCTGGTACCAAAGCCAGACAAGGACCCAACCAAAAAACTACAGACCAATTTCCTTAATTAACATAGATGCAGAAATCCTCAGTAAGGTGCTGGCAAACAGAATGCAGCAAATCAAAACAATTGTACACCATTACTAAGAAAGAGTCATCCTACGGATGCAGGGATGGTTCAACATATGCAAATCAATAAATCTAATACACTAAGTTAACAGAACCAAGGTAAAAACCCACATGGTCATCTCTCTCTCTCTCTCTTTTTTAAAATTTTTTTATTTTAAAGAGAATAAAACAAAAGAGGGCAGTACAGAGCAGATCAGAACAGGACAACATAGGCAACACAGTACTTTACATTAAGACAACCGGACATCAACAGTAGCTATCACCATATCACTCACTCTGCTATAGTTGAGCATAGTTTCAAATACAACAATATCAAACATAACACAATAGTATAAAGCCATGCATAGAGTGAAAGAATTACAGGGCTTTCTGAACCGAATAACAGAAAATGATCAATGGGTACTATAATATCTCATTTTCAATAGAAAATTTTTGTTTAAACTATCACACATATTCAAATCCCAATAAGTCACAATGTGATAGATAGAACCAATGGTAGTAGAACAATAGAAGCATGGTAGGACTTCTAAGAAGGATGATGTTAAATCAGCAATAGCTGTCATAATGTTTTGTTTTCTTCAAAACAGCTGTTCATATCATCACGCATGATATAGTCAAACAAAACAGAATAAAACCATTCCAACTGATAATTGAAAACATTGAAAGGCTTCAAAGCTATGAGATGGGGACTCATGCTTACCATAAAGTCTTATATACTCTTATCAAATCTCATACTAGGGAGACTATATGGTATTTACCCTTGTGAGTTTGGTTTATTTCGCTTAAGAGAATGGTCTCAAGTCGTGTCCATTTATTTATAAATATCTCAATGTGGTCATTCTTTATAGCTGAGTAGTACTCCATTGTATAAAAATGTCACAACTTTTTATCCATTCCTCAGTTGATGGGCACTTAGATTGTTTCCAGGATCTGGCTATTACAAATTGTGCTGCTATAAACATGGGTGCACATATATCACTGTGGTATGATGTTTTCAGTTCTTCTGGGAATATGCCCAGAAGTGGGATAGCTGGGTCAAATGGGACTTCCAAACCCAACTTTTTGAGGAATCTACATACTGACCTCCACAGTGGTTGCACCAGTCTACACCCACATGGTCATCTCAATAGAAGCAGAAAAAGCATTTGACAAAGTCCAACACCCATTCATTATAAAACCCTATAGAAAATTAGAATAGAAGGTCTTAATCTGATAAAAACCATCTATGACAAATCACCAGCCAACATCACACTACATTGTCAAAAACTAAAAATTTCACTCTAAATTGGAAACCCACTAGTGACTACTGCTTTTCAACATAGCTCTGGAAACATTAGCCAGAGCAATTAAGCAAGAGAAAGAAATAAAAGAAATAAGAATAGGAATAAATTACTATTTTCTGATGACACAATACTCTACATAGAAGACCTCATATACTCCACCAAAAGACTCCTAGAATTAATAACCAAATTTGGTAGTGTAGCAGAATACAAAGTTGACCCTCAAAACTCAGTAGTATTCCTGTACATAAATGACAAACAGATTGAGGGAGAAATTAGGGAAACAATACATTTAACAATAGATAAAGAAAAATGAGATACTTAGGGAATAAACCTAATAAAGAAATTAAAAGACATACATTGAGGGGCTGGGGATTTAGCTCAGCGGCATAA
>PVJX010051192.1:0-10390 GCA_004027295.1 Dolichotis patagonum | reverse complement strand
CAACTATATAACACATGTTGAAATAAACAACTACCTTGAAGAAAAAGAGACACTACAATACCCAGTGCAGATTCCATAATGTCATGATGTGAACTCCAGCGAAACTATCACTTTTCGTTCAAAGTGATCTTAGCTCGCTTTGCCTTGTTTAAGTTCAACACACATTAAGGTATGGACAGCTGTTTTGAGGAGAATGAGAGACATTATGACAGCCATTCTTGGCTTCCCTAATGTCTGGTCTTGAAGACCTGTAATGTCCCCTCGTCCTGCTCAGATCAATTCCACACTAGGTTGTTTCATGTGACAATCTGGACAACTATTTGGAAAAAAACAAGAGTCAATATGATAGAGAGTGAATATCTCCAATTGTCTAGCTTTGAAATTTATGTCTTATATTGCTTTCTTGTGATCCGCATTGCTCTGTTTTGTTGTGTTTAATTTTACCCTATTGATACAATTGCATGTATATTTGAGTGGGTAAGATGGATGACCATATTGTTGTTTTTGTCAGATTGTGGAGAACTGGTAACAGTCTCACTGATTGAATGTCTACTTTACATGTTTTAACTTTGTAATTAGAACAACTATTTCAACGAAGTCAGTATGTAATTAGTCAAGTAATAATTTCTTAGGTTTTATTGCTGTTGTACTCCTCCTTTTTTCCTTGAAATACTGTATTGTCGCTACCCTTTATTCTGCTTTATTTTGTTTTGTTTTTTTCCTCTTTAAATTTAAAAAAAAAAGAAAGAAAGAGACCAGCCTGGGTTACAAAGTGAGCTCAAGGCCGCCAGAAAAGCATAGCGAGACCCTGTCTCAAAAAGACAAAAAAATTTTTTAAAAAACAGTTAAGTCTTAGAAATAATGGCCCAGAAAACTCTTCAAATACCCTCTAGGCCACCTCTGTCCTTTAAAAAAAAAAAAAAAAACACATTCTGAGCCAGCGAGGTGGCTCAGCAGCACAGCACGCCCCTGGGGAGCATGAGTTGTGAGTTTGATCCCCAGAACCAAAACAAAGAAAAATGCAATTCTACATATGGTGACAATTTATATATTTTAGGGAATAACTCATAGAATAAATTACTCTATTAACTTTAAACTGTTAGTTACAAATTATAGTCTAAATTCCTCTATACCAACTTAAGTTCATGCTGGTTTTTCCTAAACTCTGAAAAATAAAACAAAAGCACAAAATCACTATATATAGCCTTACAAGCATTTTCAAGAGGCACAGACTTATTTCTCAACCTCCTAAACTGAACTTTTAACAAATCTTAGTAAATGTCTCTAACTCAAAGCTCATGCTTTTGTTTTCAATTTGTGATCTCCAATAACATACAGTACAAACATGAATGTTGGCAACTGTAACTATTCCTATAGTTTAATCCACTAAAATCTTTAATTCATGTTCCAACTAGAGTCTGTTTTACCTCATGTCTAATCTCTACTTTTAGGAAAGCATTTCATGATGGAAAATATAGAACTTATACACAAAAGTTTATTAGAAATAAAAATATTCCACAAAAAATGTTGATACAGATGTATACTCGACATGAAAAACTACTGTGAAATAAATCATTTAGATTATTGTAAGCATAGTACATGAGTGGTGAAGTCATACACCACAGAAAGGGGCTCACACCAGTTTCTTGACTTTTTTTTGATGTGTCAAGATTACTCAAGTTTGTACATCAAATTGTTGCAAATCTCCAAAAAACAAAACCCACAGATAAATAAACCTGCACGGTTAAAACCTGTGTTGTTCAAAGACCAAGCGCACTGCGACAGCTTATATCATTCTTACCTCCGCTTTGTCCTTAGTATGGGCTTTCCCCAAGGGGCAGAGGCACAATGGACACCATCTCACCCCCCCAATCACCACAGTTCGGCTCATACTCCTCCTCAAGTCTTCCAACAAGGCCAGTGCTCCCTAGCGCACACTCCTAATAGACACAACTGCCTAACCATCTGCCTCAGCAGCGCCCGCATCACAACCACCCCCAGCCCCAGGTCAAGCCCTGCTCATCTCATCTCCCAGAAGCCCAGCTTCTACAGCCGCAGCTGACTCCCAGTAAGGACAGAAAGAAAATCATAACTGCCCAACCAACTCACCTGCTAAGACAGCTAACCTAGGTTACTCTGTTTAAGCAAGTAAGTGAGGTAAACTTTTTAAATATTTTTAAATGGCTCAGTGCCACAGCCTAAGGGCTACTAATGTTGCTACACAAGAGAACAGTTAGTTACATGTTGTGAGTTCAATCCCCGGTACAAAAAAAAAAAAAAAACCTCAATTATCTACTCTCTATAAACAACTATATCCAGATAAAGCTTGGAAATTTTTTCCCCTTTTAAATAGCTAGTATTGGGCCAAGGATTTAGCTCAGTGGCACAAGCACCTGCCTGGCAAGCACAAGGTCATGAGTGCAACCCCCACTACCTAATTAAATAAATAGCAAGTATCTTTTAAAGAGTATCTGTAGTATTACTAATTTTAAAATATTAGAAAAATCAAATGAATAAAATACTGGCAACTACTGAAGCTGGAGGAAGGAATATGAGGGTTCATTTTATTACTCTACTTTTGTGCATGTTTTAAGTTCATCAATTAAAAGGTTTTCAAAAACAAAAGTGGAGTACATGAGAAAAGTGTTAGAAGTATAGCAATTATCAACCTATAAAATAAGTGTACCACTGGACAAAAGCTAACTAAAAGAAACTTTAAAATTCAGTGATATTTTATGATGAGAAAGAAGGTTAAACACCCTATAACTAAGCAAAAATTTGAGCTGTTCTTTTTGGTCTTTGTTTCTGCTTTGGGAAACAGAAAACATGAAACACTGGGTTTGGTTTGGTTTTGGTTTTTGCTTTTTTGAGACAGGGTCTCACTATGCAGTTCACAGTGGCCTTGAACTGACAGTAACCCTCCTGCCTCAGCCTTAGCCTTCCATGTGCTGGGGTCACAGAAGTGCACCACCAGGGCCAGCTGAAATGCTGTTTTGTTTTGTTTGCTTGTTTTGAAATGCTCCTTTTAAGAAACTAATAAAAATTTAAGTTATAGCCTAAACAAAAACATGTTTTAGAATCATTCATGTGTTAACAAATGTATAGCTGTGATGCGCAAATTCAAGCAGCTGAGGGAAACACCCTTTGGGTGTCCTGGCCAGCGTCAAGGAGGCTCCACACAGCTCTAACTTCCTAGTGCCAAAGTCCACCACAGAGAAATCGCTTTACTATCTGAGTCAGCAGACAATTTTCTGGCTACTCTTAAAGAAAAAACTGCACATTCTAGTAAGTTCTCACAATACTTATTTTATTTTCATTATCTAAAGTCAGTCACATTCTTTATTTTTCTTCAGATTTTCTCTTATACAGAGTAGCACATTATTCATGGTATCCAATACAGGTCATTAACACTAAATTTATTACCAGATGCAGACTATAGAGATTTTCTATTTCGTTTAATACAAGTCCATCCTTTGCCAAACATGGATGGAAACTAAGGTCTAGAATGGTGGTGTCCCTTACTTACGAAGTAACACAAATGTTAAAAAGACATGCTTATCACAGCAATGATAGATGCGAAGTATCATGTTAACCAAGTACTGAAATCACTGTACAATGCCACATGGATGTATTAAGAATATGTATATAATAAGTACATGACCACTTACACATAAATGAAAATGCACAGGAAAATGTCCTCCCAGCCAATCTTTATGAGCACTATTTCTGGTCAGAGCAATGGGACTGGCAGATAATGGTATAAGAGGTGGGGAGAGAAGGAAGAAAAACTACACACACATGTACCCAGGGCAATCAAAAAAATATATACAATGAATGTTTAAGTTTTTTTTTAAATTTATTACGGTGAAGGCCACATCACCATGCCATTCATCGCTCTCCAGATACACTTGCTGCCTCTGAACACACGTATCTCACACCCCTGCCACTCTGAAGCCGTACTGAAGTCCTGTCTTCTGCTGCGCAGCCATGGCCATCAATGTCCACAACTGCCTGAAACCATTTCCTTTTCATGATCATTTTGAGAGCTCATTCTGAAGTTCTAGCAGGGAACACAGCTATTCATCACCCTTGACTGAGGAAATGGTCCTCCCCCATCAGGGGTGGGCATCCTCTTCTACCCAGTACACAGCTTCGGGAGGGACACACATGCGCGCTGAGGGAGGTCGGGGACACCAGCTGAGTCAGCCAGTTCAGCCAAATCAACCCTGGCCATCAACAGGTGACAGATGTCACAGCCAGGTCGCCCTCACGTCCTCAAGATCATTTTGACTTTTGGAAAAGCCGTAAGTCACATGGAGCCAGATCTGATTTAAAAAGAAATGTGGATGAGGTCACATCATCTGTTTTAGAAGCTGACTTTTCATTTGATGACACTCAACAGCATCATTCACTAAATTTTGGATGACACATCTTAAAGACACAAAGCTAGGCGTGGCGATATAGCCTAGCACTCAGGAGGCTGAGGCAGAAGGATCATCAAGAACTGGAGATCAGCCTGGAGTACAATGCCCACCTGAACTATATACCACAACCCTGTCTCAAAAAAAGCAAGATGATGGATAAAGTGTGTTCAAAGTGAGGATTCTGAAGGGGACTTCCGGCAATGTAATGAATTTGCATTTTACTATAAACATTTTATTTAAATGCTCAAGGTGTACTTTAATCACCCTTTTGTACTTTTGTTTGTTTTCAAACAGGATCTCGCTATGTAGTCAGGCTAGTTTTGAACTATGTAGCTCAGGCTGGCCTTGAGCTCATAGCTATCCTCCTGTCTCAGCCTCCTGCGCATTAAGATTCCCCTTGGACATCTTGATACACACTTCATCAACTTCAACAAGGAGAATGCATGTATGGCTAGTGATCCAAATAGGAAAACAATTTTATATTAACTGATCACACAAATAATATCCTAAAAAAGTCAATCATGTCACGACGAGTAGTTTCAAATTTATCACTCATTTCTTCAGTAAGTATGCATCAAGTATTGGACACAGAGGGTGACATTTACTGCTACTATGCCTCCCCTCCTGCATTTCACAGTACACAATATAGGAGACTGACAAAAATAAGGGGAAAAAATGACACGAGCAACTATGTGACTGTAGACTGTACTAAGGATGGAAGGAAAGTACAGATGGCCAAAAACGAATATAGCAGCAAGGGGCACCAACTTAGGTTTGGGAGTCACTGAGTCATTTCAAGAATTTATACTAAGACTGAATTTATATTTTTATCTATAAAGCTCCCTACATTTGTAATTCTTCTAATTTCTAGATCTACGTAAAAAGAAAATCTTCACTCTCCATGTAAACAACCAAGAAGCTGAACAAAATATTTAAGGCAAATGTTTTCCAGTAACAGACAAATGACGGCACAAGACTTTGATCCCTGAAGGAGTAACCACTGCCTGGTTCTCTAGGAATTTTCTCAATGTGGTTGAGGAAGCTGAGTCCAAACAAAGCACAGCAGTCCTGCTGCGGTGTGAAAGCTCCAGGTGGCTAACACAGCTAGACTCTTTGGAGAAAGAAGAGGGACCTATGTGGACAGGGTCTTGAGAAGCCTGTGCGGAGAACACCTAAGAACAAGAATGCACATGCCAGGGTGAGACCACCTGAAACTCAGCGCTGTAACTGCTTAGAGTGAAAGCAGAACAAAACTGATGGAGAACCAAGAGGCCTAGGTAATGTTAAGAGTTCTTTCCATACACAACGGATAAATCTCATTAACACCTAGGATTCTTAAATTTTGTGTGTCAACCTGACTGGCCTATACAGAGCCCAGACATCATCTGGTCAAGTATTCTGTGAGTGTTTCTGTCCTGGGCACACTCAGCTTCCATAACATGAGCCAATTCCTTACCATAAACCCACATATATCACCCCTATTCTTTGTGTCTGGAGAATGCTAACTAGCATATACCTCCTTAACATTCTGGAACTAGTCTCTTGCAGGATTAAACTCAGGCAAGATCCATGTAAGACCTAGTTCGGAAGTCATGCCAGATCGTATTAGGGAGGGTCAGGGATCATCTTGAGCTTTTTCATAGATCTTGACTCATAAAATACAAAACCAAGCCGATACAAAAACTAAAGACCAAAGAGACTCCTACAACACGCACGCACGCACATGCCACACACACACACACACACACACACACACACACACACACACGGAGATCAGTAGGCAAGAAAGAATTTTAATCCAGTCCACTGTAGTAGTACAGATATTAGATTCAGTTGGACAAGAATTTAAAATCAACTACTGCACAAAGAAACCATGTTCCAAGTCTTAGAGGAACATATGATCTTTAACAGACAGGGTACCTTAGCAGAAAAATGAAAACCATGGAAGAAGGAAAAATAACTCTAAACTGTAAAGGTAATGCCAAAATGAAAAAGACTAGATAAACTGATATGCATAATGAAGATGAAAACAGTATCAGCAAACTTGAAAACAGATCAACAGAAATTATACAATCTAAAGGGGGGGGGGCTAACAGACCTGAAGCAGACAATCAAATTTTTTAACATGCATGTAAATGAAATCAAAGGAAAAATAGCAAAGGGGCAGAAAAATATACAGATTATGGCTAAGAAACTCTCAAATTATATCTGTACCTGGACATATCACAGATAGTTTATAACCAAGGGATTCTGCAGATAAATTTCAGACCCAAAAAAGTAGAAATAACAACCATTTAGGAAGCTCTTCAAAATAGGTATCTTTGAATACTTAGAGAAATAGAGTACACATACATCTGTGTTCATGCCTACAAAAACTCTTCACTGGCATCTTCTCATCTAAGTGTATACCTCTTTTTAATACCACCAAGTATTTGCATTTATGTTATTCAGCTATTAGACCAGACCTAAATAAGCAACCTAAAATACAGCATAAAAAACCAGTCAGTCCAACTATGCCAACATATTTTCATCAACTATGATTCAATTATACACACATCTCTAGAAAATAAGTGTGATCATAGTATGTTTTTTCACTCTTCTACAATAATTTTTTCCAAGTCACTGTAATTCCTAGATTTCTGAAACAAGTTCCAAAACCAGGCATAGTGGCACAAACCTGTAATCCCAGCACTCTGAAGGCTGAGTCAGGAGGATCACTGCAAGTTCAAGGCTAGCCTTAGCTACACAGTGAGTTCAAGGCCAGCCTGGACTACAGAGCGAGACCCTGTCTCAAAAAACCAAAAACATATGCACAACCACAGCAGAAGGGACTGGAATGACAATGTCAAGTCCAAGACTGCTGATAATGTCAAGTCAAAAGACAGACTGCTGCCTGTGCCTTCCTTCCTCAATTGAGCGGCCATGACCCTGCAGACTCCTTGATTGAGGCTCAATGCAACCGATTTTGAACTGCCAGCATCCAGAACCATGAGAACAAACTTCTGATTTTTTTTAAGTCTGTGAGTTCATGGTAACTTGTTATAGCAGCTACAAGAAACTAGTAATAAGGTTAATAAAAACATTTTCAAATTTTCTTAAAATATATCCATCCTACTGCTACCTATGAAAAATGTTCCAGTTTGAATTCTCATTCTTGGATGATTTATATCCCTAAATGGAAAACT
Organism: Dolichotis patagonum; assembly: GCA_004027295.1. Classification (NCBI taxonomy): domain Eukaryota; kingdom Metazoa; phylum Chordata; class Mammalia; order Rodentia; family Caviidae; genus Dolichotis; species Dolichotis patagonum. The sequence goes on along the minus strand of PVJX010051192.1, from coordinate 2,781 downwards.
GTGCTTAATGCCAGTATCTCATTTGGAATAGTTTGCAATCTTAGTACTTTCTGTGGAGTCCCTTCAAGTTTTTAAAAGATAGAACTAATGAAAGGCTCATAAAAATCTCCACCACTGTCATGCTCAGTAAAACCTAACACTGAGCTACGCAGTCTCATCCAAGGAGTTTTCGCATATTCTATTATGAACAGCAAATGTTAAAATCCCAAACCAAGACTGTCAGCAATGTGAAAGCACAAACTGTACTTGTCTTTTCTTTCACTATTTCATCTCTAACATCTGGTATGATATTTGTCAAATAAATCAACCTTTGTATTTCCTGCAATGATCCCTTACTACCAAAAGCTTCAGGGTTTCCACACTGCTCTTTCTCTGCCTATACCCTCCAGCTTGATAACGAACCCACAGATGTCTACTCCTAATGTCATAATAGGTTAGCTGCAACAGCATGCTTGTCAAAAGCAAGCCAAACCTACCATGCTAAAAAAAAAAAAAAAAAAAGAGTCTGCAGAGGTTTGGGAAGCAGTTTCACCAGGAAAAGCTACTAAATTTGAATATTTACACATGATCTAGATTTGGGCCCACCATTAGCAAATGGTTCAAGGTTGGAGAAATCCCATGTTCTTTCTGCTAAAAGATAATGCCTCATTCAATTCACAGGGCTGCTGGGATTAATTAAAATGACAAGCATAGCCAGGTGTGGTAGAGCATACCTGTAATCCGAGTACTTGGGAGGCTGAGGCAGGAGGATTGCTGTTAGTTGGAGGCCAGCTTAGGCTACAAAATGAGTTCAAGGCCAGCCTGAACTGCATAGTGAGACCCTGCCTCCATTAAAAAAAAAAAAAAAAATGATGGGCATAAAGTACCTAGTACATCATCTGCATAAAGTTTTAATTTGTTTTCCATCACTTCTGGGAAGGAGACATACTCTAAACCTATGCAAGTTTTTCCATCATTTTACTGGCCTACCAGATCCTGGAAAGGATGCTACAGAAAGAGTTCTCTTGCTCCCTAACAGCAAGTATTTATTTCCTGGGAGGTTAAAAAAAAAAAAAAAAAAAAAAAAGGAACTCTCCTATCTCAAGCTGTGCTCTTTACAAAAGGATCCCCTCACACTGCCTCCTCTTTTTGAATTTGCACATCATATTCAAGAACCTGGCTTGTTCTAGGAGTCATTCTTAGAAAGAAAACGATTATTAGAGCATTTTCATGACTTGTTTGTAAAATATTCTCTTTTCTACCAGACTGTTAACTTCCTTCTGGGGAGCCTTGCTCAGTTCGGCCTGCACAAAGCCCAGAGTCTTCACATAGATGACCTAGACCTAAAAACGTACTTCACAGAAGTCATCGAATTGATACCTGCTACCTTTCAAATCATGCAAAAATAAAACCAAAAATAATTTGGTTGGTCATGCTTTTTGGCAGTTACAATGAGCAATTAATTGAGTCGTTGCTAAATTATGCAAAGTCAAGAAGTCTATATTTCTACCAGCTGCCTCCCAAATTATTTCTCAATAGGAGTAACAGTATTTACTTTTTTAGTCTAATGTAGAAATCAGCACAAAAATTACAGAATTTTTATATTATTTAATTATAAATTAATTATAATTATTAATTATAAATTAATTTTTATATTACTTTTAATTTATCAAATAATTTCAAAATACAACTCTTCCTGGCCTCCAAACTCTGTAGCCAGACAGGTATAATTAAGCACTTTCACATATGAGGTAACTGAGACGTCAACTATCTAGGAAAGTGGTTCCTCTATACCACTGACAGCTGCATCAGAATCACCCTGAGGGGCTTGTTAAAAATTCAGATTCACACACATAATCATCAAAATCTCTAGAGGGTAGGGTTTAACCTACATGTCGCACAAGGACCCCAGGCAATTCTGACACATGGCCAAATTTGGAGACTTATGATAAGAATCCAGAGCCCTAGGAGCCTGGTAATATTTAAGAAAGAACTTTATTGAACTAGTGCATGGGAGAAACCGGGTCAACGCTCTGAAAAAGACACAGCTTATGACTAAGCATATACCTAAATGTATCAAAGAATACACTGAGTGTAGCAAAGTTATAATTATGACACTTCACCTAGTTTGCACAATCAGTTAGGGCTGGTTAGTTTTATGTTTCTCATTAATTTCAAAACTTGTCTTTCAGTCTTTCAATCTATTATTCTCACATTTTTATCTATCACTTGCCAAAATAACTATCTCTTTGTACCAACAATATAATTTCTTTTGCTAAGTAACTGTTAAGCAAAAAGCTTTTCTTGAAAGCGTACTAAGAAACTACATACTTGTGGCAAAGCACTAGTTACCCTCTTCTACAAAACAGTGGTCAAGGGCACTGCTGCCCAACTAAGCTGAACTTCCCAGACTTCCCTGCAATTGGGTATGGCTATGGCCATGTAAGTAAGTTCTTGTGGACAGAACGCAGGACCTCAGGACCCTAGGTGAGCACTTCTCTGTCCCTTTGCTTTCCTGTATGCTGGTGTCAGAGCAACACAAAGACCACAGCCTAGGGCATAGTGGAGGAGCAAGATAGAAAAACAGTCTCTCTCCAAATGACCAAGGAGGCAGTCACCAACAACAACCTGAGCACTTCCCCTGAGACAACCTATACTCTTGGGGCCATCAAATCTATTACAGCAACTTGTTTGCCTTAATACCATTTCCATGCTGAATGGAACTAATTCTCACAACTGCAACAGCTAGAAGCATGTCTAGTGCGGTCACAAAACTTAAAATCTGAAGAGCACTCCAAAAAA
>PVJX010051191.1:0-10389 GCA_004027295.1 Dolichotis patagonum | reverse complement strand
AGAGGGAGGAGAGACAAGGAGAAGCTGACCACCTGGTGGGCCCTAAGCTACACAGGAAGAATACTTTCTGGCGTTTCATTACTCGGTAGAATGGGTATAGATAACAAACCGTTTCAAAGACGAAAGCTTAAAAAAGAAATGTGAATGTTTTTACCAGTAATAAATAGAGAAGTAAGTGCTCGAAAACTCGCTATGTTCGATCTTATTGAAGCACCACACAACGTACAGATGTACTGAAACTATACGCTGTACCCACAAATATGTATAACTTTATACAACAGCTTTGCACAGGTTTTAAAAATACGCTGACCTAGTGCAGTTCTCGGTAACCTGTTCTAGTGACAACAGGAAGCCAGGCCAGTCTATTAAAGGAAAAGGCCTTCTAGCACTCTCTAGAAAGGCTGGAAACGCTGTTCTTAGTCCCCTGTGGTGACTCCTGTAAGGATTGGATTCCTGCCGCAGAACAGAATACTCTTGGCCTGGACGCACAGCGTCACCTCCAGTCGTCCCGTGGCCACACTTTAAATGCCCAGTGCTGGCTCCATGTCCGAAGCTGGCCGTGGTGGGCCAGCCGGGCTGCAGACCGAGCTAGGAGGGTCCCTGGAGCCCAGGGCCTCAGGGCCAGCCTGAGAAGCACAGCGAGACTCCGTCTCACTCCAAACACAGGTGCAGAGCAACGTCTGTGACGTGTGTGCTCCACTAGTGCTGTGCTGGGACCTCTGTCAGGTGGAAGTGGGAACAGACGACAGGGGAGTCCAAATGTGCGTCTCCATCCTCCTCCGTCAGATCGTCATCTGTCAGCACCCCGTTCACTCCTGCGTGTTAGGGACTTCCCCACGCGTGCTGACGACTTTCACTGCGAGTAGCTACCTTCTAAACTCACTCAGGACTAAGGAGTCATCTTCATGCTCGCCCACGCAGCTGTCGTCTCCCCTGCCGCTCATTGCTTTGCACAGGTCCAGATTCCTCTCTGGTGTCATCTGTGGTCTGTCGGGGACTAACACTGGCTGGAACACACATCTGCTGGCATTTAATTGTGAAAAGCGACTTCATCTCATCTTCATGCTGAAATGCATATGCACTCGTTACAGAATTACAGAATGATACGTTTATTTTATCTGTATTTTAAGGTATTCCTCCTCTCTCTTAGGCCTTTCTTTCTTCCTTCTTTCCTTCCTTTCTTTTTTTCCTTTGACAAGAAATATGCTGTCTTCTTCGTTCCTACATAGGCATTGTTTGCTGTGCTAATTTTGAAGACTTCTCTTCATCATTAATTTTAAGTGATTTAATTATTACATGTCATGTAATTTTTTCACATCGCTTTTGCTTGGGATTCTTCTAGCTTATTGCTTCCGTGGGTTTGCAGTGAATCTGCATTCAGTATTTCTTCAAATGTGCGTTTTATCCCCGGGTTTCCCACTCCTCCAGGAGCCTTCAGCTATTACAACACCGGAAGTCCCCTCCTAGGTCACTGACAGCCCTTCACTCTTTTCAGGTTTTGCTCTTTCTGGGTTACACTTGGAAATGCTTCTCCTGCTGTCTTGTGAGTGTTTTTCCCATCGTGGCCACTCTGCCTTTAGTGCACTCAAGGTAATTTTCCAACTCGAGAGTCGTGGATTTCACATTTGAAAGTTTACTTGGGGTTTGATGAAATCTTTCGTGTCTCTATTTTACGTGTTCAACTTTATTCCTAGTTTCCGCACACATGAAATTCCATTTCAATAATTTTTACTGTCCTGTCTGCTCGCATGTTTCATGTGTGTATCTGTGATGTGAGCTAATCTTTCCTTCCAATTATTCATGCTGCCGTCCTGTTTCTCTGAATGCCTGCTAATTGTGATCAGATGACACTGTGAATTTCTCCTTATTGAGAACTGGTTATTTTTACCTCTGTGAATAAATATCCCTGAGCTTTGCTGTGAGACACAGTTAAGTTACTTGGATATAGTAAGATCCTTTTGTGTCTTGCTTCAAGTTTTACTGTGTGAGATCGGAATTGTGCATGATCTCCGGTCAATGTTTCTTTACCACTAAGATGTAACCTTTCTGGGACCGGGGATTTAGCTCAGCAGCACAGCGCCTGCCTGGCAAGCATGAGGGCCTGAGTTCGATTTCGGGAACAATCAGTCAATCAATAAAGCTGTAACCCTTCTGAGTACTTGAGCCCAGGGCCCTAACACCAGTGCGGCCTGCCCTTTACCTCAGGGGCATGGGGATGAACTCCAGCCTCCTGTGATCTCAGGACATTTCCGTGCAAAGCCCTCTCTTTTCGCTGTTCCACACCGCAAGCTCCAGCCATCCTAGCCTTCCTGGACTCCAAGTTCCGTGCTCTTAACCCAGAGGTAAGTCAGCCTCCTCCCCTAAGTGCTGTGAGCAGCAATCTGTCGTCAGGAAGCGACCTGGTGTATTGTTAATGTCATGAAGGTGATGTGAGTGTTAGTTTACAGAGTGATACCTACAAGTATGTGATCTTGTTAATATTGTAGCAGGCAGCTGAGTTAGTCAGAAATACTGTAGGCAGCGAGATAGAATTGGGTCTTCAATAGAGCCAGTGCTGACACCTGGAAACTGCCAGGGAAGCTGACACCTCCTGCTGTAGACCAGGCCTCAAGACAAAAGACCATACAAATGCACCCACATCCTGAGGATTGACATCCTAAATAGTTCCCATCCTCCTAGGAAAGTGTCACTGCTCTGTAAGTATGCCCACTTCCTAAGTGACTTGCTTTCCCATTTGTCCCTAATGTAATCAATTTTACCTGAACTATTGATCTTATTGGCTAACTATAGTTGTGTCCCACCTTATGCCCATCTGCCTTGTGAGCTCCGTCTTCCCCCACCTTGAATCCATGGTTTTACTCTATAAAAGTCTCTAAAAAGACATTAAAGGTAGCCCTGTACTACCTTTAATATTAGAGAAAAAGTTGGCAATTATGACATAAACATTAAGGCTATCCAGATACTGACTTGTAGCTAATATGTAGTATATACAGCAACTGTATCTTCACAAATGGGAAAAACTAATTCAATGGTAGTTTTACAAAGTTAAGTATCAAAAGATTAGCAAAGCTTTATAGTTGCACTACTACAGATACAGGGTTTGGGAGTTGGGGAATACAAGATAAAACCCTACACTGTATGATCCAAGAAAAAGGAGAGAAACATGAATCTTACTCAGGAGTAGGACACATGGAATGAGATAAAGGTAAGAAAAAACCTTGCCAGAAATAGAAGATAAAAGAAAAAGGGGGAAAAGAAATTATACAGACACTGAGAATAAAAGAAATACTTAAACGGAGAAACATAAAGAAAGAAGAAAAGGAAAATTAGAGAAGAAAAGAAGAAACAGATTAGAAACAAGGCAGGGAAGCCAGTGAAGATGGAAGGAAGGAAGAAAGGAAAGAAGGAAAGGAGGAAAGAAGAGAAAAATAGGGAAAAACAACAAGAATACCACCCCAACAACAACAACAACAGCAAAACCTAAAAGCAATGTTCACACTTAAAGAAAAAGAAAAAACCCAATCATATGAACAAAAGCAAATCCAACACAGAGTATTTCTCTGTGACTTCAAACATGCGGTTATGGCATGCAGTTTTAAAGCCCAGTCTGTCTCAGGACCTGTGTCTTCCTAGTAGATGTGTTAGGCCCGGTGAATCCTGGGGCTTTCAAATTCTAAGAGATTCAGGCTGCACCTGGCCTCTGGCTGTGGGGGTGGGACCTGAGTTGTTTAATGGCCAAGGACTCTGGGGTCCTCCCAGGGCTAACCCCCCTCCAGCCCCGAGGGAACACAGGGCTGAGAGGCCGGCTGTGGCTCCCTCCCTGGCTGGATGCTGGAGCCCTGCCTTCCGGAGGCAGGCTGTGGTTCTCCCTGGGGGGCTCTGGAGACCCCTGCTTTCACCATGCCTCTCCTAGACTCAGACCTCCTTTCTCACAAGCCCTAACCCAGGTGGGGCCAGGGAGAAAGTGCAGATTAAGGCTTCCTTTTCCTGCACCGCCCCTGCCTCTTTAGTGTCTGAAGGCCTTGGCCTTTCTGTCAGATCCTTCCTGGGTTCCAGCACGCCACTTTCCTGCCTGCTTTTCTTCAGTGTCTGGGTTCTGAATCTCATAGAAGCTAGTTTGTTGCTGCTTTACCACTGTCATCTTCCTGGAAGTCTGAAAGTGTCTCTCCTGTGTGATTTTCATTCTTTAACCCTCATTCTGTGTGTGTGTATGTGTGTGTGTGTGTGTGTGTGTAAATTTCATGAAATACTTATCCTTGGTATGTGTAATTCACTTGTTATTTTATTTATATTCATTAAACTAATGCTTTCAAACAGGCCAGTGGTCACTAAGGTGGTGTCTTCGGGTGGTTATTAGCACGGATTCCAGAGTCTTCTATTTCCTCTGGTCCTGATAGTGCCCTGTGACCACGGGCATCTGGGCAGGAGGGGCTACCATCCATGAAGGCTAAGGAGACTCCCCAGCTGCACTGTCTCCACCCTCTGTGCCTTCAGTCTTCTGGGCAGTTTCTGTTCATGGTGTAGATTTTGTTGTCCATACTGTATTTTTGTCTTCCCTCTTCTCCCTCCTATGGTTTTCCAGGGCTGATTTTGAGAGTGTAATTCAGCAGTAATTACTAGATGCTCATTTTGGCTGATAGAGAAGGCACTAACTCTGTAAATGACTTAAGAACTGATACTGTATATAATATTATTTTCTCAAATAATTACATTTCGTTCTAACATAGTATAATGCTCTACTTGCTTGGGACTTCTTTTAAATTTGCTTCCATTAAGATCTTGTTCATTTTTATTAAAATCTTTCATGGGTAATTTTGGGGTTTTCCTGTTCTTGTGAATGGAATACTTTCTGTTATGTGTCCCAATTGTTTAGTGCCTTTTTTGTTTTGTTTTTGCTTTGGTTTTTACAATTTTTGTGTGACAAGGATTTTGATTTTGCTCTAATGAACTTCTATATAATGCTTTTCTCAGATATTTATTTATTAAAATATTAAACTTAGCTAGTCCTTTGAATTTTTTAAGAGTATATTGTTACAATGTATTGTCTTTCTTTTCAATATTCATATGTCTTATTTATTTTGGTATCCATACCTCTGGGTTTGTGTTCCAGTATACATTTAAAGATAAGAAGAGGATGTATTTTTTTTCCTGTTGCTTGGCTTTAAAAGAATTCTTCCCATATTTTATAAGTTTGGTGTAGATTTTAGGAAGTGGAAGTTATATTCTATTAGCTCATTTTTAAATCAAACTTGTGTTGAAGTTCTTTGTAAAGCTTTTATGTTGTCATTGCCCTGATCAAGTGGTTTTTCTCCTCTAATTTGTAAATGGGGTATGAAAATTGAAAGCATTTTCTAACATTAATTTATATTTTTATTTCTTGGACACAACTTGTTCGTTCATTTAATTCACTGCTATGTTGAATACGCTATTAAATTATTTAGAATATTTGCTGCTGTGTGAGTGCTTGACTTGAGTGTTAGTTTCAAGGGGTGTCCTCATCTGATATTGAAATCGCTAAGTGCTAGCCTGGCAAAATGTGTTGAATAATTGGCCGTCTTTCCTGTGCTTTGGAAGAGCCTGCATACGGTGGTAATTTGATTTTCCCTGGCCATGCAGCAGAACTGGCGTCCCCAACAGCCATGTCCTAAAACATTTCATGATGGCGTGAGTTTAGAACGCAGTTTCATTACATATTGTTGGAATAAAACTCTGTATTCAATCTCAAATTTTTCTAATTTAATTAGGGTACTAGGCATCAACCCAGGACTTTACACATGCTAGACAATCATGCTAAAACTGAAATACACATGAACGATATTGATAATAAAGTATTATATGTCCCTGATATAATATTAATAATAAAAGTAATAAAATATTTTTAATACAAAGAGTCTCACCTACTGTCATCTCTTGCTTCAGGAATAATTTGAAGTATATTCAATATATAATGTATTATTTCTAAGTATTTCATATTCTATTCATAAGAGACAAGAAGTCTTTTATAAAATATAAATCCAATATAATTATATTTCTTCAAAATTTAAGTGACTTTAGTTACTTTTCGGGTTCACCTGCCAGACATCCACTTCTAAAAGTTAGTTTCTCTGAATCAGGGTTCAAATACGACCTAATTATTGCAATTGTTTCCATTCTGTCTTATATTTTTAATCACTAATTTCTTGTCTCCTCACCTCTTTTCTCTTGCAATTAAAAACCAAAGAGGCCTGTGCGCTGCCGGTTTCCCACACCGCAGATTTTGTTGGCTGCGACACTCACAGTGTTCTGTACGATTTGAGACTGTGCTTTCCAAACGACACAGCACTGCAGGCTCATTTGCCCCTCTAGTGCAAGAATCCAGCTTTCTTCCCAGGAGCCCTGTTTCATGTGGCTGGATGATGGTTTTAGAAACCTGCTCGTCACTGCCACCTGTGCTTGCTGCTGCTGGAGTTACATCACAGTCACACACAGGATCTACCGGAAAATGCATACTCACTTCAGGAGAAGGAAAGCAGTACGAGTTTCTCTCAGCCAATCATGTTACCCTCATCTGCAGGAATCCTAGAAGATGTCGTACGTTACAGGAAACATACTACACTGCCAGTCATTAGGGAAAGATTGCACGTGCAGCAATCTCAGGGAGCAAAGTTAGCCACCCAAGCAGCAGTTCACCGCACTAACAAATGTTTGGAAGCTAATGCCGTCACTTTGAGCAACTCTGATGGCCTCTATGTTGAGTTTGGAAAGTATGGTCTGCAAAAGTTAAGGAACACTATGACTATTACATTCAACAAATCTGTACTGCGGGAAACTGCACAGAACACGGGAACCTAACTTGTACTAATCGCAAAGGTAACTTGCATTGACCTCAGGATTTCTCAGCAAACTTAGTATTAAAATGTTTATGTGAGTTTTTCTTTTCCTGAAGTGCATCGACACTCTTTGCCCCTCCCCATACATATTTTCTATGGCACAGTTGGCAGAGAAAGCCAGTAACTCTCAACTCCCTAGTAGCGGTGATCACACATAGCACCCAGCTATGGGTTTACAAGACCTCACTGCAGAAATAGTTGAATTTCGGACTGGAGCACTTCACATTAAAGATGATTCTGGGCCATCATTGTTATGGTTGGGACCAAAACTGTCCCTCCGAAGGCTCAGTGGGTTGGCTGCCAGCTGGTGGGCTTTTGGGAGGTGATGCAAACATCAGCGCTCTAAGTTTATCGGCGGGTTGATGACTCCGTGGCTCCACGGGCATACTGAGAGTTGGGCCTCATTGGATGACGCAGTCACTAGAGTGGTGGCCTCAAACGTGCATTTCATTCCTGGATCCTTCTGTACCCTCATGTTTTCTCTTGTCTCTGCCGCCCCCTGACCTTTCTGCCTTGCCACAGGCCCAGAACTCATGGAGCTGGCCAGCGATGCGTGGGAATGTCTGAACCTGTGCGCCAAAATAACTCTTTCCCTCTCTAAGTTGTTACTGTCAGGTGTTTTTTGGTCCCAGTGCTGAAAAGCTGACTAACACAATCATGTCACCCTAGAAATTAAGGACAGAGAGTATGTTAAAAGACACCACAGTGTTGCCTTCAGGAAAACTCAGGAAATGGGAACCAGAGAGAACAGAAGACTTACTCCTATTCAACAATGAAACACATTTATGCAAAAAGAGATAACTGTAGTGTATTTATTTCAACAAACAGTATGTTTAACAATAAAATCTGCCAGAATAGAGTATAAAATAGTTACACAATTGATGATCATTGATTTACTTTTTGAAAATAATAATTGTACCGAGCTTATATTTTATTTTAAAAAGCTCTTAACTTTTAGAAATGCATATTGAAATATTTATTAATAAGTACTCTCCATGTTATTTCAGAGGCTGAGATGGAGGTAGGTAGAATCTAACCAGTACTAGATTTACCATGTGTTTAACGTTGATTCTGAGTGGTAGATATGCTGTGCTCATTAAACTCATCTCATTACTACATGTTTGAAGCTTTCTGTAATAAAGTATTTCTGTTACAAACACTGTGACATTACAGGTGAAGCGCACAGGTCGTATGTGACAATGACCGCTTTTTAGCAATAAAAGTAATAAATGATCCAACTGGTCTAAGAAGACACTGATTTCACTGCAGGAAGTGAAACTGGACTCAAAGCTCAAGCCACCCTCAGAGGTTCCAGTACAATGTGGTTTTGGAGACCATTTCCACCAGTGGACAGCGGAAAAAAGGCACCACCACCTAATGTCAACCCTTCTGTAGTCTGACTATAGGCTAGCCCTCCTGAAGCCACAAACCAGAGGAGCTCTGTCCATGATAGGACACTGGAGGCCGACTCTGCCACAGAGCAGCAAACACCTACAGAAATCATAGCACATCTGGCAGAACAGGGAATTAAATAAACAAGTAGGATTGTCCAGAACAATGAAAATATGAGTTAACATTAGGAGAGACATTTTTTCCATTTTGATTCCTTACACACAAAACAGCTCAGAGAAAATATTTGATCATGTCAGTGGCTATAGAAAAAGCTTTTAAAAAAAGTTCAACATGAGTTCATGCTAAGAACATTTACTCAACTAGTGTAGACAAGAAAGTTCCATTTTCTAAAATCGGTAGCAAAGAGGCTCACATGGAGTGTTGGAAGAATTATGGTTAAAGTTGGGGAGCAGACGCCCAGTGCATTATTGTGTGTGCTTCAAGTCGGCAGTGCAGGCCAAGCTGTATAGCGAGCCCCGCTTCGAAAAGACAAAACGCAAAAGACGGTGCAACACAAAGGCAGAGCTGTGCATACCAAAGTAAGTGAGGGAGGGAAGTAGCGCTGCCGACAGTACCATGGGGAATCTTGGAAATTCAAAGTAGCAGGAACAGAATATTGAAACGAATGAGACTTCAGAACCAAGTAGACAGGTGATTACTGTAGTAAACTGAAATCTTGGCAACAAAAGAGAAGACCTGAAGAGAGCAACTCGTAGACAATATGACACTGAAACAGCAACAGAATTCTGGACATAAAAGAAGAGGCCTAACCAAACATGTGCAAGATCTTTATAGAGACAGCTGTAAAACTGCGCTAACGGACGCAGGTAAAAAGTGTGGCCTGCTGTCTTGTGCATCCTGACTTAACCCTGGAACCAAAGGAAGAGAGGCAGCTCAGGGGGAATGTTTTTCCCAGGATGGCCTGGGGGAGACTTGTGCCCTGGGGTGGCCTAACCCTGGGACGACTGGAGACTGAGAATAACCACCGAGGAACACAGCCCGGGGGGAGAGGGTGGGCCTGCTAAACTATCGCTATCTTAAAGAAGTATAAAGAATGGTCTAGAAATACAGCAGCGGTAAAAAAGGGGCTCACACATAGCGACAGTAGATATTGTTTAATCAAGTAAGTATACATAGTCTACATACAATACGCAAATGTGCACGTCTCCCTAGCCTTGAACATAGACTGTAACCCAGGCTGGCCTCCAACTAATGGCGACCCCCCTGCCTCAGCCTCTGGGATTACAGAAGTGTGCCACTATATCTGGCATGCGAATGTATAAACATGTATTTCAAACACATATCCAGGCGTACACTGACAAATGTCTTCTTTTGGTATCAGGAATCGAACTCGAGACCTTGTGTTTGACAGGCAGGTGCTTTGCCACTGGGCTATATCCCCAGCACCACATGGGCAGTTATGGTTACACATCTGTACACAAGTAGAGTTGCCGTGGACACGTCCTACGCTTTCTCTTTCTATTGATATGAAGTCCACGTGGACATTCGGTACAGAGGTCACACAGTTTCCTGATGCTAAATGAGCACTGACATGTGAAAATTGAAAATTCTAAAGACTTAGAACACTTCAGGAGACAAGATGGCGGACTGGTAGGTAGCAGGAGAGAGACCCTCTCTGAGAGAGACAGCTCAAATGCCAGAATAAAACACCCTGGAGAGACCCAAACAGACAGAGATAGACTCTCATAACACAGAAAGAAACTAAAGCTCAAAAACCCACTCAAATAAGAGGTCCTGGGGCTACTATTAGTGAAGATAAGATCAGCGAGCACAGCACCCGCCTCGAGATGCCTGAATTCCACCGGACCTGAACAAGCGATCTGCGCCAAAGCGACTGGCTTGAGCCGCCGGAGCCCGGAGCTGAACAGCCCGGCGTGCAGCTCGCCGGGACCGGCACTGCACACGACCCACCGTGAATTCCCACCTCAGCCGCACTGAAGTTGGAGGTCGGGCAGTCCAGCAGTTCTCCGGGACACGGTGAGTGATGAGAATAAGACCCTTCCACGGGAAAGGGGAAACCGACTGGACGACATGTTGGATTTGGGCAGGACAGCCCTAACTCCATAAGGAAGTGGCTTCAGCTGGTTATTCCCCTCGCCAAGCAGAT
>PVJX010051190.1:0-10395 GCA_004027295.1 Dolichotis patagonum | reverse complement strand
CTGCCTAGAGCCTCTCATCAGTGTCCATAAGGAATGTGGCCGGATGTGGGGCTGTGTTGACAGCAGTCTGGACGGTACCTGTCAACCATGTGGACAGTGTCTGTGTGTCTGCCTGTTTTTGTAGTGCTGGCGACGGAACCCAGGGCCTCACATACGCTTGTGAAGTGCTCCTCCACATCCGCCAAGGGTGCCGTTGATGTGGAGAAGTGAGCGAGCGAGGAGGGGTGACCCACTGTCCTGTCCAGGGCGTCCCTCCTGCTCTCCTTCGTCTTCTTGCCCCAGGCCCCCCACAGCCTGCAGGCCTGCCAGGGAGTGGGGAGTGCTGGCGTGGTGGGAAGTTTCAGGACAGTCAGCCGGCGTGGGGCAGAGGAAACCCCGCCCGACTCACCTGCACCCTCCGCTCCAGGAGACAGGTGTCACAGCAGGGTGCTGGGCTGCTGGCACCAAGACACTAGGACATTGGCGTCTCCAACAGTGGTTCCTGAATTCACTCCTCTTTCTCCTCCTCCCAGTCCCCTCACTCGGGGCTCACATCTGTCCTCTGACCCTGAGCACTGCCCCACAGTCGTTCATCTAAGCAGAATCTGTGTAGCAAGTGGACTGAAGGCCGAGGCCCTGGACTGAAGACGGCCCAGTGCCCGGGTGCCCTGTGACCCCCTCCTGCCCGCCTGGCCTGAGTGGGGCTGTGGCTTCAGTGCCACAGGCAAGTGTCACAGGCAAGGTGTGCATCCTTGTCCCTGCTCCCCTGTGCCCACACGCAGCCCTGGAAACGGCCCTTGCGTAGATGTCCACAAGCCATGTGTTACGTGACAGTGAAGAAGAGATAAAAGTCGGCAGCCAGTGCCCGGCCGTTCTAAATAGCCCACATCGCCACGGTCCAGATGTGACAGACAAGACCGGCGAAGCCTCCTGAGCACTTTGCATGCAGAGCTCACTGATCCCGCAGCTGCTGGGAAGACGGCGCTATTGTTACCTCCTTGTAAATGAGGAAACCGAGGCCTGGAGGTTTGGGTAACTTGCCCAAGGCCACACGAGCTGAGTGAGCATGGGCGTGGCTGTCTGGTCCAGCACCAAGGCCTTTTCACCAGGACCCAGGCTGGCATGCACCCTGTGGTCTGCGGTGCTGCCCTTGGTGAGTGGCCCCAAGCTTCGAATCCCAGTCAGCCGCGTACGAAGGCCAAGGCGCAGGCTGCCCACCAGAGCCCGGCCTGCACCAGGTCCTGGCTGCCCTCGGGCAGACAGTGGCTCCTGACAGGGCCCATGACAACAACTGGTGCCCGTGAGGCCAAGAACAGCTGGCAGAGCTCAGGAGTGTGGCCTCCTGGGGGTAGGGATGAGGAAGGCTCACCTTGCCATGCCCGGGAGACAGGAGCCTCTGTCCCTCAGGGCAAGGTGGCCTCCAGGGGGAACTGGCACGGCTCAGCATCTGCCCCCAAGCCCTGGCCCACAGCCTTTCTCGGAGCTTCTCTGTGTCACGCCGCTGGCAGACATGAATCCTCAGCCCTGGGCAGCTGGAGTTGTCCCTCTAGGCAGGACTGACACACGCCACTGGCCTCACTCCTCACCCCTCCTGGCTGTGGCCCCTCCTCTGTGTGAGTCACCTCACCCGCGTGACCACCAGCAGGCTCTGCCCTGCTCCAGCCCTCTGGCCTCTCGGGTGCTGACCTCTAGGGACTGGACGAAGGCCAGTGAGTCCTTTGTTCCACAGTGGGCAGCCATGTCCACATGCAGCAGTATCACCGTGTGGGCAGGGGACTCCCTGGGGATCCTTGGCGAGCATCAGCAGGTGCAGGGTCAGGAGGGGGACCTGGAGGGGCCTGCAGAACCAGAGGAAGGGGTCCCTTGAGAATTGCCCTGGGCTCTGGCCGGAAGTCTGCCTTCCTCCCACCGCCAGTGTACGGGGTGTGTGCCCGTCTCCTGGACCTCTAGGAGCTGAGGGAGCTGAGGAAGTCACCAAAAGCAGGGTGTCTTAGTTACTTCTCACTAGTCGCTGAGACAAAATACCTGATGCCCAAAGTTGGGAAAGGAAAGGTTTATTTCTTACAGTTTTTGGAGGTTTCAGTCCATACTCAGTTGGCTCCAAGGCAGGGTGGCATGGCGGGGCCACAGTTCATGGCGGCTGCAGACAGCAAGGCGGAAACCGGCAAGAGAGACACACCTTCTTCCTGCCATTACATCACATCCTGTTTCCACCCCTAGGAGGGTGTAGCACTGACACCACCAATCCAAGCACTAGACAATGAACCAGTCACAAATGCACAATGCAAATACGTGAGGCCTGGGGCCCACCGACATAAACCATGACACAGGGCAAGGGCTCTAGGGGGGAGAACACAGTTATGCAGGGGACCCCACCTATGCCCCTGGTGCGCGCTCGTGCAGGCGTGAGCAGCAGACGTGCCGCAGCAGGGGGGCCACGCGGCCCCCAAGCGTCTCTTCTGCAGAGGGCCATGCTGCACTGAGATATGCAGGGTTGGGCACGTGAGCTCCTGCCGTGATCCAGCCCTTCTCTCTGCGGTCCAAGCCCCAATGGGATGCGTTTAGACAGAGCCCCCCAGCCCACAGGGCCAGAGGGAAGGTGAGCCTGGCCCAGCCTGGTCTGGCCTGGCATTAGGTCCTGATGTGGGCTTCGCCTACTCTCCGCTGCCCTGCACAGGCCCCTCTGAGCATCGCTGTTGGGCCACAGCCCAGACAGCAGCAGTGTCCAGCGGCACTTCCTTGTCCAGTTCCACAGCGAAGGAGCAGTGGCTGACACTCAGGTGCAGCCACCAGCTATGATTGCCACATGGCCTCATGATGACTCCATTCCTAGGGAGCGGCCCGTGGCCATGGTGAAATTTGCCCCACGTGAGGCATTGCGGTTCCCCAGTGCTCAGCTTTCCTCCTCCCTGCTTCCTCCTGGTTTTTGAATACTTTATCTAAATATTCTGTGAAGATGTCTGGGGGTGACACTGTGTAGCCAGTGTGGTCCAGAGGCTGTGGAGCGCCCCTTTTTACTGTGGACTAAGCAGGGTCTTGGCCATCATCTGGTACTCTTTTCCTAAAATAAGACCAAGCGGGAAAACAATCAGCCTTGAAAACCAGAGTCCCAGACTGCCTGCCCCATGCGGACTGTCCACCCACGGAGTCACTTGTGGCTTGAGACTGGTTTCTCCAGTTTAGGCCCTGCGGAAGCCCCGTCATAAGCAAGTCAACAGACAGGGAGAATCAAGCTGAAGGTGCGGAGGCTATACGTTCCGGAATCTCCGTCACTGCTGCAGATCGAGCTGCAAAGTGTGGGACCAGCATCACCTGGGATGCCCAGCCTGGAAGGCCCCGCAGCTCTGAACACCCACCCTAACCCCCCAAGCGCTGCCCTGCACCCCTGCCTCACTGCTCGCTCTGCGCTGCCTCCAGGCCTCCGCCGTGGACCCGGCCATGGTCTCCTTGCAGTAGCTTCACATCTCGGCCCCCGCGTGAGGAGCCAGCCATGGTGGCTTCACACTGGGCCCAGCCTCTGCTTCTGAGCATGCCCACCTGTGCCCTCCCAGAGGCCAAGGTCACTGGGTGGCGACTCAGGAGCCTGTGACGTGAGGGCCGTGTGGCCGCTGGGTGCACCACACACTGAGCCGTGGTTCTTCCATTTGTGTCTCTCCTCCTCCTGACCTTGCCCTCTCCATGCCAGGACCCCGTTATGTGTCCACCCGGCCCACACTCACGCCTCTGACGTGGACAGCCCGAGCATCCCGTGTGTGCACTCAATTCCTCCCTGGTGACTGCGATGGTCGAGGCTCTGTCCACTTTGTCCTCACCACCCTGCCCCGGCCCCAGTGTCCTCAGCACCATCAGGACCCTGTCGATGCCCCAGTCCCTCTGTTCGCTGCGTTTTTGTCACTCCTATCAGACAAAACAGGAATTTTATTCAGCTTTAGCTTCATTTGTACTATCCCTGGGCAGTGGCCGGCTGGAAGCAGACACCCTGATGACACAGCTGTAGTTGCCCCCTCAGAGACCCTAGCCACTGCCTGGCAGCTCAGTGACTCCCCGGTGTCCTTCAGCCTCTGTAGAGATGGACACTGGCACTGGCACTGAGCATTGTACTGGTGGGAGAGCCAGCCTGGAGGAAGCCACGGCTTGGCAGGGCTTGGGCTTGGAGTGGGCTGAGCTGGACTCCACGGCCTGAGCGTCTCGCCACCACGCCGGCTAGTGACAGCTGTCACACAGCGTTTGTTCTCACTTCTTGCACCTGACCCAGGCTGCTGGCGTATTTTAGCCACCAAGTGACTCAGGGTGTTTGTTTGCCCCGGTCTCTTG
This sequence comes from Dolichotis patagonum, assembly GCA_004027295.1. NCBI lineage: Eukaryota > Metazoa > Chordata > Mammalia > Rodentia > Caviidae > Dolichotis > Dolichotis patagonum. The sequence continues at coordinate 6,102 of PVJX010051190.1, read as the reverse complement.
GATTTGGTATCAGCTGGACCATTTGCCCCGCCCTAGGCCAGTGGCTCCGGGTTTTCTCCTGGGAATCTGGAGCCCAATACTGCCTTGACCTTAGGCCACCGAGTCTCTCCTTTCACTTCCACCCCAGGACTTGCGGGCCGAGCTCTGGAAAGGGCTGTCTTGCTATTGAATGGGGTCTAGGTGCACAGTGGGGAGAGCTGATTTAAAGTATCTGGTGTTTCCATTAAATGTAAGCAAATAATTAAAAATCTTTAAAAGGTAAAGTAGTTTAAGAGAAGATAATTCGCTTCCTTTAACAGCCATGCAGGTTGAATACTCAGAACAGAAGGTGCCACTTGGCACAGAGGAAGGTGCTTCAGGTCCTTCTCACTTGGTTTCCAGTGGAAATCCATCCCAGTGGAATGGATAAGCTCCTGCCTGGCTCCCAGGCTCCCAGTACCGTCAGGATCTCTGTCCGAGTTGGCCTCAGATGCCTTTGGGCAGCGGTCAGCACTTCATTCCGGGACAGCTCTGTTCTGAAACAGCAGGGGCAAGCACAGGGGCGAGATACCCTTCCTCTGCGTGTGCTTCGACGCCCGCCAGCGTCCACAGGGTGTGTGACACGATGTGTACTGCTGTGTACACGCGGCACATCGTGATACTGTCACGAGGAGTTAAATGGTTCACCCCCGAAAGAGCAGGTCGGCTCTCCTGAGAAGCAGTATGCGGGATGCTGTTGCTTTTGCCAGGCTGGGTGACAGTGTGTGCAGCGACAGAGGCTGGCCTTGACCTTAGGCATCGTCAAGGTCATGCTCTGCGGTGTTCAGAGTCTGGCCTGCCCGAGTCTTTGGTACAGTTCCGTCCGTAGCGCCTTAGCGCGCTGCAGGTCATGGCGCCGGGAGGAAGGATGTGTGCTTGGAGGGTCCCAGGCGCCGTCGCCTGTCTCCGGGGACAGGAGCTGAGGAAGAGGGTCCTGCCGTGTTCCGGGGTCGGGGGTCCCATGGCTGCTGGAGAGGAGGAGCACGCCACCCGCGGCGCAGGCAGTTGGCAGAAGAAAGAGGCAGGAATCGGGAAGCGGACGGTGCTTTTCGCAACTCGGCACTATCTGTGCAGAGTACACGTGCTCGGTGCCTAGTATCTGGCAGTCTGCGCGAGGCTCGCCATCCGGGGCTCCTTCCCGGGCCGCGCATCGTTCGCCCATGTCTTCTGCAGGGCGGGTCCCTGCAGGGCGCTGACACTGCCGCAGTGTGGGCAGGAGCCTGACCTGCGTCCTCTGCGCCCTGAACCTGACGCGGACGTGCGGCGGCGATGAGCGCCGGGCCGTGCGCTGCGCCACCTGACCTGTGCCGTGCAGTTCGCTCGTAATCGCACCTTTGAAATTATCTCCTCACATTTTCCCCAAATACCCCTAATGCTAAGAGCTTCATACAAATCCTACGAATAGTAAGAATGCATAAATAGGCAGAAAATTTGCTGACAACGTGACAGTGGCACCCAAGTGAAAACTCCACATGGGTTTACCGTGCCCTATCAACATTTGGCTTTTGTACTTTATAAAAGTGTTAATATGAAAATGTTAGTATAATATGCCTCATTCCAGTCCGAGTGAGAAATCTAATACATCAACTTACCCAAATATATTTTTCATTTTTACTTGGTGATTTAATACGAATATAATGGAAACAAATATGGACATTTTTACTTCCTTCTTTAAAAATTGCACGCTGACTTGGAGCTCTGACAGGGCTTCAGACTGCACTGCAGGGCTGCGCCCGGGCAGCGCGGATCCAAGGAGGCCTTGCTCGCAAGGTGGAAGCGGGGTGGCCAAAGAGGCTCGAGGACGCTCCCCAGCCAGCAGTGTCTTGAGGAAGGCGTGCGATGGATGTGTCAGAGTTGGTTGTCTCAGTGTTACCTCCCCCTGACCCATTTGTAACCCTTTGTGAAGTCCCCTGGATAGACAAGGTCCGGCTGTATGACCACTGCTTACTGAAGGAAGGCCAGTGTGGTCAACACTTCACAACCGCGTGCTGATGAAAACCCTTGGGACATTCGTGGAACTAAAGCCCTGCCTTGGGAGCATCAGATGTGGCTGAACTCAGTGACTGTCCCTGTTGTGTCATTCAGGCCACATCTGCTGCCATCTGAGATGCATAGAGCAAGCACCACGCAGCTAAAGAGACCTGACAGCCAGCGCTGTTCAGTACATTGGCTTCCACCCCCAGCTGGGTGCAAAGGATCAATATAGTGAGCTATTCATTTCTTCTCAACCCTGGCTTCCCTATAACTCCATCTCTGGAGGCCATTTTTAAAAACAAAAAAACACTGAGTTGTATTAAACAGTATATTTTAAAAAGTGCACCAAAAAGATCGCAAAACGTCCAAAGCGCAGGCTTGGTGGGTGGTGCCTGGCGGCGGAGTCAGTCCGCACTCCAGGTTCTCGGGTGTTTCAGGAAACTGTTTCCCTGCTGATGTTGCTGGACCCCTGGGGAGGGAGCGGTCTCCAGCGCCGAGAAGTCTGCTGTTTGTCTCTTCCACGTCGTCCCTTACGCTGTGCTGCACACGATGCAGACAGCCGACTACCAGGGCAGAGGATGGGACTGCGTGGAGTGAGAACCCCTGGTTCCCATCCAGCCGCATGGGCTTCAGCAGAGCGTGGAACCTGTGCACGGTCTGTCCCCGCGTGTCTTTGCCTGGGGCTTAGACAGAGGCATGCCGCACTGCGTGGGCACAGCTCCATCCCTGTGGTTACCGTGCGACTGCTCCTGTCCCACTTTACCGCTGCCTCTGAGCTGTGTCCTTTTCAGCCCACTGTGTCTTCCTGGCATTGCTGCTGCTTCTAAGTCTGCTGTCTCCGTGCCCCCTAATTCCCGCTCATCACTGTCTCTGTGGAGACTGCTGTGAGCCCACTGTCTGCCGGGAGCCCTGGCCCACTGCTTTCCCTGTGTGAGCCGCCCGGGCACCACAGGACTTGCGCTCAGCACTCCAGTGCTTGATTCACCGTTGTCGCCTGCGTCCGCCCAGATGCCACCTCCCCTGGCTGCTGTCCTGTCTTTGTCACCTGTGTTTCCTTTCCAGCGTGCGTACTTCCTGTTGTCTTCAGTTCATGCTGTTAGAGATGGGGCGGGGTTTCCTTCCAGCATCTTACTCATTGCTGCAATTTTTCTGGTTTTCTTTTTACATGAAGAAAATTAGTTTTAAACTGACACACGCAAACATAAAAACATAAAACCGTGCATACTGACAGGAAGCCCTGCGACGCTTCTGGTTTCCTGTGCACCGTATGTGACATTGAAATCAGGTGATACAGCACCACTCCTTACAGCGAAGGCCCTCAAACACCAACCTTGGGAAGTGTGGTGCCCACCGCCATCGGCTGTCATGCGCTGTGCACCTGCACTGGGACCTCTCCATCTTCTCGGGCACCCGGGATCCATCACTGCCCCTGCCCCCAAAACCTGCCCAAGCAGGGGCCACTCTGACCAGCTTATTCCCTGCATGGGCTGGACCTGGACCCACGACGTTACAGAGGGTGAAGAGGCCAGCATGACTTCCAGTCTCAGCACCCAGGGGGCCTCAGGTCAGCCCCTCTTAGCTGCGGTGAGGTGGCATTTGAGCATGTGCACTGTGGTGGCCCAAACTCTCCTCAGGGTCACTGGTGAGGGTCACAGTTCACAGGCAGTCCACTCTCATTTCCAACAGCTGCAAATTTGAGATTTGCTTTGTACATATACAAACCCTATGATTACAGCAAGTGACCCCTATTCTGTTACCAGATGCCCCTTGTACCTCAGTCTTCTTTGACAAAATGAGAATTCCTCTGCCAGCCTGCGGCACATGGCAGAGAGGTAAGACCTTTGTGCCTCCTCGTACCAACAGCACTATTTGCATATATTTGGTTCTAAATGATATTAGCACAAAAATGTTCGAGAGTTGTGTAAGGAATTCTGACTTTGTTCCTAAGAGAGGGGTATTTTTTGGTACAGCACTTTTCTCCTCCAGTAATTGTGTGTTTACTGCCTTTGTGGCGGGGGTGGGGGGAGGCAAGAGAGAGCACAGAAGTGGATATTTACCATAACTGCCTTCTTCAAACAGAGAGAGGAAAGAGTGATGTTTTATTGGAACAACCACAGAGTAAGAGGATTTCTGAGGTTATCAGAGTTTATTTTCCAGATAACAAGGTCCAAATTGGGAGTCAACTTTATTAGTCTGTAATAAGCGGACTGAATAAAAACCGACTTAGAGGAAGGTTTTTATCAAAGCACGACTCACAGAGGGCAAGTCCATCCATGGTCACACAGGCACGCTCGGGGTGTGGCTGCTTTGAAACACTGAACTCGGCGTTTTGGTGCAGACGGTCTGTCCCAGACCTGGTCACAGTTGGTTCTCGAGTGTGGCTGGGCCTTGGCCCTGTTGGTGGCCTCCAGACTTGCTGGCCCTCTGAAGCTCGAGTGGGGCTCACGTTTGCACCTCCTGGAACCCAGTGGGGAGAAGGCACTGCATTCGCTTTTGCTGGGCCCAGGGCTCGTACAGAGTCAGGAGCCATCGCAGAATCAACGCCCAGCGCGTCTCCGTGGCTAACAGTGCCCCGTGCCCTCGGGAGGCACCCAGGTTTCCGAGCCCACAGGGAGGCAGGTGCCCGCTCTCAGTCCCTAATCACACGTAAACCCGGTCCTGCAGCACTTTCCTCTTTGTTGACTGCTCCCGAGTAGCTGGTGCAGTGGCAGTGTGTCTGTGCTGCCATATGCATTAGATTCCCTGCCTTTCCGTAGCGGGTATTGTTCTGCGGTACAGCTGGATCGTGATGTGTTTATCCATCCATCAGGGGAGGAAGATTTAAGTTGCTTCCAGTTTTGGATATTATGAGTGACGCTACATGTGTACGGTTTTGTGGGGATGTGTTTTTACTCCTGTGAAGGAAAAATGCCTGGGAGTGGGAATTGCTGGTCACATGAGAAATGTCTAACTCTGCAAGGCTTTCCAAGGTTTCTGCAGTATTTCACATTCCCCCTGCAATATGGGAGAGTTTCATTGCCTCCAGATCCTCGTTAACCCCGGCTCATCAGTCTTAGTAACTTTAACCATTCATGTGGTGTAAATGGGCACCTCGCCGGGTGTGTGTCTGTGTGTGTGTGTATGTGTGTATCTTTTGAGACAGGCATTCACTATGCAGTTCAGGCTGGCCTTGAGCTCACTTGACCTCAAACTTACAGCAGTCCTTCTGCCTCAGCCTCCAAAGTGCTGGGATTACAGGTGCATGCCACTACGCCTGGTTCTTATTGTGGTTTCAATTTGCTTTCCTCTGGCAATTACTGAGATGCAGAATTTTTCTATGCTTTTTGCCTGATTATGTTCTGTGGTGTCGAAACCAGCCACTGTGGTGGGACAGAGGATGAAAAGGTTACTCAGAGGCATGACTTGAGCTGAACCCCCAGAGACCCTGAGGGTCTGTCAGAACCCAGACCAGCCAGCACTAGGGAGACTCCCTAGATATTTAGGGTATCAGTGTACGAAGAGGAACAGGACCGAGGCAGTTTAGGCAAGGAACTGTCTTCAGGCACGGCAGCTTCCTGAGGAAAGGGAAAGATGGCACTGGGCGCCACATGCCTCCTAATCTAAACTTACAGAGCCTGCTGCCTTTTGCCGTTTTCCATTCCACCCCCAGCCAAGGCCCCCCAGGGAGGTATCTGTTCTAATCTTTTGTCCATTTTTAAATCGGGTTATTTGCCTTAAAACTAGCTCATCTCACAGAACCCAGGAGTCTGAGCTCTCCGAATGCCTTCATGTGTGGGGAAAGGAACACTTCCAGCAGGTACAGAGAGAAGAATTCATAGGCAAGGACTATGAAGGGACAGGGGGACTCAGAGGCCTCTTTCCCACCACTGCAGTGAGCCCTCCAGGCTTCCTGACCCCATGACAAGGTAAATCAAACCCGCCCAGGTGGAAATGGTGACTCTAGGGAAATATATGATTCTTGGTTGTTGCTTTTTGTTTCGTTTTTTGCTATGGAGACCTGAATTCTTCTTGAACTAAAGACAATAAACTATTGTGTCTTTTAATATATGCTCCCCCAAATAGTGGAAGGTGACCTTCAGACTTACACTGGAATTAGAGATGTTAATGAAG
>PVJX010051189.1:0-10387 GCA_004027295.1 Dolichotis patagonum | reverse complement strand
TAGGGGTAGGAAGAGAATTCATGAACAAGAACCAAACTACACGGGAAATACTTCCCAGAATCAATAACTGGGACCACATCTTATTAAAGAGTTTCTGCATGTAGAAATAGGTTTCCAGCAGAGTGTTTTTTTTTAATTTCAATTGCATTGATTTCTGCTCTAATCTTTACTATTTCCTCTCCTTTATGAGATTTGGGTTTAACTTTCTCTTCTTTTTCTAGAAGCTTGAGATGAAGCATTAGGCGCTTGTTCTGTTTTCTTGATATGACAATTTATTGCTATATATTTCCCTCTTAAGACTACTTTCATTGAATCCTACAGATTACAATATGTTGTTTCTGCATTTTCATTGCATTGTAGGTATTGCTTTATTTCTTCTTTAATTTAATTTGTAGCCCAATGGTTTTTTTAAAAGGTTGTTATTTAACTTCCATGTATGTATGCAGGTTTTGCAATTTCTTTTGCCATTAATTTCCAATTTCAGTGTGCTGTGGTCAGATATTATGCATGGGATAATTTCAATACCCTTGCATTTACTTCAGAATGTTTTATGGGATGATATGTGGTCTATTTTGGAGACTGTCCCATGTGCATCTGAGAAGAATGTGTATTCTGTTGTGGTTGGGTGGAGCACTCTGTAAACATCCACTAAGTCCAATTGCTCACAAGTATGACTCAGTTTTATTATTTCTTTGCTGATTTTTTGTCTAGTTGATCTATCTCTTTGTGACAGTGAGCTGTTAAGGTCACCTGTAATAATTGTGCTCTTGTGTATTTGGTTTTTCATGTCTATTAGTATCTGTCTTATATAGTTGGGTGCTTCTGTGTTTGGTGCATATATATTTATAATTGTTAATTCTTCCTCTTGAATTTTTCCACTTACGAGTATGTAATAACCTTCTTTGTCTCTTTTAATCATTTTAGGTTTGAAGCTCACATTGTCTGCAAATAGAAAAATTACCCCTGCTTTTTTCTGGGTTTCTGTTTCATGGAATACTGTTTTCCATCCTTTGACTTTTAATCTATGAGTTTTCTTTTGGGTCAGATGTGTTTCTTGTATATAGCATATTGTGGGATCATGTTTCTTGATCCATTCTGTCAACCTATTTCTTCTGATAGTTGAATTGAGGCCATTTACATTTATGGATATCACTGATATGGGAGAGTACTTCTAATTTGATTTCCTCTATGACCTCATGGAGTTGTTTTTTTATTTTATTTGCTATCTTTTCAGAGATTTCTGGTGTGTTACTTTTGGAGTCCTCTAATTCAGCATCTCCTGTACTTCCTCCTGGTGGACTAGATGTTTGAGGTTGCATTTTGCTTTATCATTTTGCCATTTTCCCCTTTTGAGTTAGTGTTTGTTCCTTCAGACCTGCTAGTGTCAACTGTTGGTAGTGTGTATCTTGGTGTCCTACTGTAGGGTTGATGTTTGTCTAATTGATGGGTCCCACAGTGAATAGGTGGGCCAGTCTCCTGGTTTCCTGCTGCAGGGCCTGTTGGGTGAGTCTTACATTCTTCCTGGGCTGACAAGCCTAGTAGTATTGATGCCGGTCAACTTTTAGTTCCTGCTAGTACTTTATCTTCAGGTTATTCCAGGTCATCAAATCTCCCTGTCTATAGTGTTTGTATTGGCTGTGGCCCTACTGTGTCCCTATTGTATACCTGTGTGTCTCATAAGCCCTTTTGATTTTCTGCAAGTTGAGGGAGTCATTCTCAGCATACTCCTCACTCTGCCTGATGTTTTCTGTGTGTAGGAAGGGGTCACCCTCACTCTTGTCAGACTTACCAAGGTCTTACAGTTTGTTGGAGGGAGCTTTACTACTGGCCCTATTTACCCACTGTACACCTCTATTTTAGGGGCATACTTACCATACTGACTGGAGCCAGCTGAGATCTTCTGTTTTGGTGAGGCAGTCACTTAATCTCCCTTCAAGCTAGCACAGATAATCCTCTATAGTCCAAGGTTCCTCTGGGAACAGAGTTCCAAGTTTGCCCCTTGTGTGCTGGGATTCCACAGGAGTGCACGCAGTCAGGGACCAGGGTGGGTTCTAGGCCCTGGAGTTCGCTGAGTGTAGTCTATTCTGGAAAATTTAAACACAGTTATCTAATTGCCACTTAAACATATTTATCCACATCTTACTTATTTTCTAAAGAAATAGCAAAATACTATAGACAAATTACTTATGAGTTCTATTTGCAGGAAGGAGAATTTGAAAATTTTCTACACTGTCTGTTTTACAGTAAACTTGCTACTAATTGTACTATGCTTCTCCCAAAAGATAGGTTGAAGACTTAACACCTCAAATATATGAATATGAGTTTATTTGTGATTTCATAAGCTTATGATAAAGTCATCATTCTAGACCCTAATTCGATATCCTCATTGTCCTTATAAGAGATCAGCAGGTAGACAGTCATGAAGACAGGACAGTACAAAGTTGTGCTGCCACAAACTAAGGAGAGCTGAGGCCACCAGAAGCTTGGACAATGAGCAATTCTCCTCAAAATCTTTCTGAAGGAATGTGACCCTGCTACCATCTTAATATGAAATTCTCTAGAGCTGTGAGAAAATAAATTTCCATTTTTTAAGCTACCTAGTTTATGGTATATTTTTTTAAATCAGGAAAACAATACAGAATATATGTGTCTTTCACATATCTGTTTTGTGTCTTGAAATATCTGTTAATAGAAATCTTACCTGAGCTCGTTTAGAATAATGCTTCTCTGCCATGTTAGAATCTTTCTCTGAATAACACATTGTATAATTCTTTTCTTGCTGTTCTGAAATGAAATTCACAGGTAACATAATACGGTTCCATAATTCATTTTCAAAATACCAATATGTGTCTATTATAATATAATCACAACATTATGCTATTTTGTGATAAAATAATAGGCATTTCCATATGTAAATGTATTGGTAAAACTTTGTTAGAAGACAGAGAAGTATCAAATATTAGTACCTCATATAGAATTACCTTAAGTGAAACACAGATTCAGGTAGGTCTTTATTGTGTGTATTAATAATTCAAATACCCTGAGTAGTGTTACAGTTTATGTTATAATTTTCTGAAATAATTAATATCTTTGGCTGATTTTTAGTAAACAAAATGCAATCATTGTTTATATTTTATGGTAACTGCATCATTTACTTCATGAAACCATGTTCAATTATCAAGACTATGATTACCAACTGCTACCTTGAAATTATCAGTACTATCAAGCCAACTCATATTCCCTATATCTGAACCTATTTTTATACATGTGTATATGTATATACATCTGATAGATAGACTGATGATGCAAGTGCCTTAGTAAAAAGGTACCGAGTGCTTTAGGTTTAGTGCAATCACATCATATTTAGTGCAAATATGGAAGGTTTCTCTTAGATGTGTTAAGGAATCAGGTAAATATATTTACAGATCTTCTAGGGACAGAATAGCCAGTCTTCCCCAACACCATATCATCACGTTTCATATGAAAGTATTTCACTGTGGCAGAATTCAATGTCCAGGCCAAATCCAGCAGTTGTAAATGACCATGGAACATTAAAAGTTGATGCAAAAGCAAACAAAATCACTGTTTTAAGTATAGCTTTGGAGAGGAGAAATGAACTGAACAGTTTTACTTGGTCTTACTAAGAACTTACATTTAGCAATAGTTAGTACTGAAGCCAGGATTCAGTTCAGATTTATTCAAATCTGAAGGGTTTGTTTTTGAGGTAGGTCCCTTTTGCCAGTTTCCTTCAGCTATCCCATGTTTATTTTATGCCTCAGAAAATATCAGCATCTGTGTCTGTGAACTATATAGTGATTTAGGAAGCTTTAAATCTATGATGCATGAGGCATTTGTGTAGAGGATATGGCTATGGCAGCCTGAATCTGGGTAAGGAAACATAAAATCTTGACAGTTATAGATCTGAATATCATCCCATTTTCGATAAAATTTTTCATCAGAGTAAACTGAACCCCTTTAAAGAACTAACAGTATCACTGTATAATGCAATTTTTATGATCCTACTTACCATTCCTTCTTCTCTTTGATTATTGATAACTCCCTGGGGCAAGGATGGGAGGAGGATTCAGTGCATGTAAACAAGTCATAAATGAACTCTGGAGAGGTTAAAGCTTTCAACTAATACTAAGCAGCAAAAAACTTGAGACTTGATCAGGACCTAATGTTGCATTTATCAAGATTTCTGATTTGTTTAGCTATCTTTATATTCTAGTTTTCTGATTATTCCTACCTCTGTTTCCTAAAAGTCATCTGTATAATGAAAGATATTTCAGTTTAATTTAGTCTGATTACTATTTAGGCTGCCCTATGTCCCACTCCTCCTTTATCATACTGGGAATTGAAGCCAGGCCCATGCACATGTAAGGAAAGTGTTCTATCACTGAGGTACATCCCTTGCTCCTTTCAATAGATTTAACATTTGTGTAACTTTGAAATTCCCACTCTCAGTAACAGTATATTGTGCTTTGAAGTATTAATAATAACAGCTAATGTTTATTGAACATTTAGCCATTTAAGAATTAGCCACATAAGTAACGCTAGGGAAGTGCATTTATTTATTTACTGACTATCCCAAGGGTCTCTTGGAGAGCTGTCATTTGGACCAGTCAATTCTCATATTTAAAATATGACAAAGTTGCCATTTTTATATTTTTTTGTTATATTACCTTACAAAAATTAGCAAGAAGCAAGCAATTTTTGATCATCCCATATTTAAATAATTAGACAGGTAAGTAGTTTATGTATGGAGGTACTATAGTGAGTCTTCATAAAAACCATTTTACTTAAACACCTACAATGAAGAAGGAAGAGAGTGTTGAAGACCTTACTCTTAGCAGCAGTTAACACTCAAGTCAGACTTAACTCAGATTTGTTCAATTCTGAAGCCTTCTATTTATTTAACTTTGTGTCTCTAATGTCTTCATAAATTGTTGAGATTCTATGGTTTTTCCACTCTTGCAAACTGTTGAAGGTGCACAACTCTTTAGAGTGAAGATTGCGGAGATAGAGAATGAAATGGGCTGTGAAGACCCAAGACTTTTAACAAGATTGAATATTGAAATTTCAAATAAACTTTTATTTCATTCTTCAAAAATTACTTGAACTCACTAGATGATCTGCAAAGCCTCATCTAGTTTCCAAGTATGACTTGTGATGGTACCATATCCCAGGAAAAAGCACAGTGATTTACTGGAAGAAAACCCCTCTACCACTGTAACAAGTAATTAATTTAAAGCCAACAGAAAGTGCTTTGATAAATTCTGCAAGAGATATGGCATCCGCAGTGTGGTAAGACATGGTGAGGCTTCCAGGTCTGACAGAGCTGTAAAAAAGAAGCCTATAGGAGAGAATCTCAGAGTTTATGAAGGCAGAAAGATACATTGCTTAACAAGTATTCAACTGTGACAAAACAGGACTTTTCTGGAAGAAGGTGCTGAACAAAGACTATGTCATGCAGGAGGAAAAGACACTGCTGGGGCACAAGCCCATGAAGGACAGATTGACCCTTTTGTCCTATGTGAACACAGAGCGACCTGAAGATTAACCTACTTACTGGTGTACAACTCCCAGGCGCTTAGTGCATTAAAGGAATGGAATGTAAACAAAGCCAGAGTGCCTGTCATGTGGAGAGCTAATGCAAATGCTTGGGTCACAAGACAGTTGTTCATGGATGGTCATAGGAGGTTCTCTCTCCCACCATTACAAAATACCTTTCTGACAGCCAACTTCCTGGGTGTGCTCCAGCCTTGGTGGATCATATGGATGCCAAGTATGACTTCATAAAGGTCGAGTTCCTTCCACGCAGCACAACACTTCTGCTGCACCTCTGCTGCAGCAAGTGATCTGTAGCTTCGAGAAGTTGTACACATAGATGCTCTTGAAATATTTTGGTGTCCTCCACTGCACCAAATGAAATCCACTCACTGACAAAGCCTGGGAAGATGTCACATACTAGTCATTAAATTCAACCTGGCAGAAACTGGCTGGAATGTGTCACTGAACATGAAGGGTCTGATGCAAAGGTAGTGGAAGAGATTGTGTCCATGGGTAAGAACATAACTCTGGATGTCGATGGTATGGTCACAGAGGAGCTTATACAAGGAAGAGCTCATGACAAAATAACTTGTTGAACAGAGTGAGCAGCAAAAGGCACTTGTTGAGCATCATTCTACTGAGAAAGAGGAAGAGAGGAGGTGTTATGGTTGATACATTGCAAAAGTCAACTTGAGGAGTTTAAAAGTTTAACTTAGAGACTCAGCAGGGAGGGAGCCAGAGTTCTTTGTAAACACCCTCATCCTGTGCAAAGGAGGGCAAGGAGATTTTGTGAGTGCTACATCTTCCCTGGGGTTTGGGGGTGGCCTGCATACACTATGCGGGCGGGTGGAGAAGAGGCTTGTTTTCACCACTTTGCTCTGTCTGTTGCCTTGAAGTGTTGCCCCTGCACCCTGCCACCCTGCATTGCCACCCTTCGGTCCAGCTGAGTATGGACCAAAACTGCCAAAAACTGTAAGCTAAATAAGCCTTTCCTTGCTTCACTTTGGGCATCTCAACAATGAGAGAAAAGTAACCAAGATGGGAAGTTAGTAGAGATGTAATAAAATCCATTAGGGAAAAATGAATAAATGACAGACTTTCTTTGAGATATACCAACTCAACATAACTATAATGAATAGACTGTTGATCCTGATGAACCATAATGTAGTCTTTCATTTTTGGAGGGTTATGCAACACAAGAAAAAAAAGTGACTTTGGACAGAATTTTTTTTTAACAAAATTGAACTTGCAGATATGAGATAAAGAGAGGAAAACCCTGAAGATTTCTCCAGTGTCTGTATGGAGATGGACTCCTTTGATTTGGTTAAGATTTTGTTAATGGAAAGAATTAGGTTCATGGACTGAGGTACCACTGTGTTGTCTCAGAGTGGACTGATATTTTATTTCCTATCATGTTTTGGATCCTCTTGGAGTCTTTTGAAATTTATTGTCTACAATAACCTAGTTAGGTCTTTGGAGGATGCAATGGATTAACTATTGGTCATCTTGTAACACCCTGCTGAACTGAATCAGTGAACTGAACCAGTGCTGAACTGAATCTGCTGAGGATTGTTGCCAATTAAGGAAGATGGTGCGCAGCTAATTCTGGAAGAGCTTTTCCTGCTAGTTTTCCTGATAGGGATTCAGCTGTTCGCCTTGTTGGAGGAGCTCAGGTCCTCGCTGTCGCTGAGAATGGCTACAGTTCTTTTCAGAGTAGCTCTGGTCCTTATCTTGATTATTGCTTCCTGGATCCAGTGTGGATCCATCAGCCTGTTGGCACAGATCCTTCATCCTGCTGATGCAGGCTTTCTATCTTCCACCACTGACCTGAGAGTCTTTCCAGTGTAGATCCTTGATACAGACTTGTGTGAAACACTGTGTGGGCTCTAAGCCTTGACCTGGACATTGCTGTGAGATCCAGGTTCTCCCCTGGATTCTCTAGGTCTCTAGAGTGTGGACAGATCTCCCACAGTCTTTTTTGTTTGACTCTTTGGGTGAATACTATAAAATTATCTTATAAATTATGTGTCTTAGATTAGTTAGTTAAACATTAGCTAAACAGCAGGGTGTTACAAGATGACCATTAGAAAATCTTATTCTGACTACAACAGATTAATCAAGAAGTTTAAGACTTACTAAGTGAAGCCAAGGCACTAACATTACTAGCTCACACATTTATGGCTCAACAGTGTCCTTTTTTTTTCTTTGTAAACATTTACTAAAAGAAGTAAAAAAAAAATGCCTTTACCAAGCATTTTGCTTTTATTAGCTTCTGCTTATTGAATGAACAATTAAAGAAAAATAAGTATCAACTAAAACAATTGTTTGACTATTAAGTTTCTTAAGGTTTATTAAAAAGTTTTTAAATGTGTTCGATATTTTAAGGCTTCATAATTTCTGACAAAGTAATGAATAATTTACAGTAATTATTAACATCAATCTTTAAGTCACTGTAATTACATCAACTAAGCAATAATAAATCTAATAAAGGAAGTTAAATCCTGCTGCTAATATTAGATTAAATGCCCACTGAAATGAATAATACAAAATGATGATATCATATTAGACTGTAGTTTGAATGCTTTACCATGTTCTTCTTTGTGAATCACTGTTTCCATTTTCTTCTTAGAGTGAAAATAAATCTGTAGAGATACCACTTGGTTTTGTCAGAATTCAAGTTGTGATACAAAGTAGGAATAGCTACATATTTAAAAATCTCAGCATTATTTTAGCAAAAAGTTGTTACTAAATTCAAGAAGTTGCTACCAAATCATTTTAAATTATAGCACTTAAAAATTCTTGTATTTTGTAATGCTTATATGATTTCTAGAGGGATATATAACATCCCTTTCTCATAAAAAATAAATGAAGAATGTCATTCTAATCAAATCAATGGTTATTATATTTCTATCAAACTTATTAATTCACAGGCATTTTGCCAGTATTTCAATTACTATATTCATTTTAAAGTAGAAAATTAGAAAATAAAGATATAGCAATAAATTAGTGATGACATTTTACTAATTTGGGAAACCATAGATCTATATGAATTCATTTCCCTGCAGAAACTGATATTTAGACTTGTTCCCAGGATAAGAATGCTGATGATGTAGACTAAGCAGTGTATTTCAATTATTTTACAACTCATAATAGCAATAAAAGAACATGACGATATACTTAAAAATTTGTACTTAGATCAGTGAGTTATTGGATCCTAAAAAAAGTTAAAATTTCATTACTTGGTCTCTAACTTTACAATATTAGAAAACTAAGCAGAGCTGAATAATAAAGTTGAATTTATATCATCCATGCAATTTAAATTTTAGTGTGCTTTCTATCTGAAATACTTTAAGTAGTATCATCCAATTTATTTAACTACTTGTAAAAGCCATAATATTATTATAGCATCACCAGAATCTCTTTTATCTCTTTTTTGATTTAAACAATGCTAGAAGTTATGATTAGAATTTAGAATGATTAAAAATCATTGATATAGACATACCAACCTTAGTTTTCAGAAAAAAATTGCATTTGCATGTTTGTTAAACATGAGCCCTGAAGCTATACCATTTATAATTACAGTTGAAAGACGTATTTAGAACAAAAAATAAAATTATATTATTAGTAATGCTTAAACCAAACTTACGCATTTTCATTATTTAATCTATACTATTGAATGAATTATTTGCTTTTGACAAATATTTATCATTTAAAAAAGATTTATTAAACATCTATTCTGTGAGAGGCACTGTTTAAATAATACTTAAAGAAATTGAATATTTATTATAGTTTATGGTATAATTTATTTTAAATTTATTGACAGTAAGTCATAGTTCATACTATTTAACTTCAATTGAGTGTAGTCATTTGCCTTGGTTGCTTTTCTCATTGCTGAGATAAAATACCCAGTGCTCAGGAAGAAGGCATATTGTAGTTCACATTTTGTTGGGGTGTCAGGTCACAGTCAGCTGTCTCTAAGGCACAGTAAATGGCAGAGGGGCAGAGAGAAGCAGTTCATGACAGGCAACAGGCAGCAGGGTAGTGAAGTTACAAGCGACAAGTGACAATTGACAAACAGTGATTCTCTTTCTGTCCCTTATAGCTTATCCAGACTGCCCCTTACAGTAGGCAGTGTTCACACCCAGGCTGGGGCAGCCTAAATCGTTGTGTCAAAGTGTGAAGCAACTCCAGCCTCAGATCCTTGACCACAGCATCACACTTCCTAGATGTAGCTGCCTTCAAGAAGCCCTAAATATGATGACATGAAGCATGTTTTCAACATATACTGCACTTTCATAAGTATGCTGCACACAGCATACATTTTTGAATGAATGAATTAAAATTTCTAGATGAAAAGTTTGTACATTAATATTAAAAGGTGGTTTTCACTCAGGAAAATGAATTGACCATGATATGTGTGAATCACGTGCACTGTCAAAGAACTGGCTCAAGTTCACAGTTGTCTGATCTGCTAGAAGATATGCAACAACTAAAGATTTACTAGCCCTATGTTTAACATACATACTGGCGATACAATTTGTTAAGTTGGTGGGTAAGCAACAAGCATACAAAACCTTAATATTTTTAAAAGCCTTTGAATAATAAATTCCCAAATCATGATTTATTGGAAACTACATTCTAAATAGTGAATGATGTTAGGTACTTCAAAGTAGAAATGGAAAATTGTTTTTTTCTGTTGAAGGTATCAAATCATAGAAGAAAAGGACAGTGGGACATTAAAGTTAAATTGCACTTCATAGATTCACTGTCTTTCACATAGTAAAAACTTTTCTAATTTGAGAAATTATTTAGATACAGATAAGATATTGCTTGA
>PVJX010051188.1:0-10391 GCA_004027295.1 Dolichotis patagonum | reverse complement strand
GGGATCAAATTCATAACCTCATACTTTCCAGACAAGTACTTATGCCACTGAACTAAATCTGCAGCATCAACCCAGAAGTTCAAGGCCAGTATGAGCATCATAGCAAGACCTCTCTACCAGAAAAATTCAAAAACTCAAAAATATTAAAAAGGACCTAATTTGTCAACCTTAACAATATTAAAATTTCTTCTTTCTCATTTTCACGAAATTGCTCCAAAGATCATCATCCATTTTCAAATTTCCACAGTGTTCTCTTGATCGCTGGCCCGCTTGCCTACTCGTTTACTTACTCTGTGTGACCCTCTTCTCCAGGACTTCACTCTCCTTGCCCTTGATGCTGGCTGGCTCTGGGGGCACCGTCTCTGCAGGTTTCCCTGAGCTCCACTGCATCCTAAGTGTAAACCTCATCCTGACTGGCAGAGTCCTTGTTGTGTAGCTTCTTGGCCATGCTTTTCTTGTGCATGGCACTGAGCAGGCTGCACATGTCCTGGAGTCATACTGGCCACAAAAACCAGGAGAAGCCCTCCTGACTCTGCTTTAAGGTTGAGCATCTCCTATGCTGAAGTCAGAAATGGCCCAGGAGAGCCTTCCTTCTCTCTCTCTCTCTCTGAAGCTGTTCTTTGGGAATAAATCTTGATTCTAATCAGAACCATCATCACTACCACAGCCATACATATGGCCAAGGTGGTTTGTACTTACAGCCCCGTCCTGGTCTTTTCGGTGTGCTCCCTTTGAGGCAGCCTCCTGAGTACAGGACTACAAGTATGCATCACTACGTCCAGCTATTTAAGTAACTCCTTGTCAGATTTTTACAGTTTCTCTTCAAAAAATAATTTTATTCACATATAAAGTGTTTTACTTATATATAAAATTGATTTATATATATTTTTTGTGGAACTGGGGGCTGACCCTAGGTCCTATATCCCCAGCAATTTTTATTTCTTTATTTTTTGAGACGGGGTCTCACTATGTAGTTCAGCCTGACCTAGCACTTACTACATAACCCAAGCAGGCCTCAAGCTCCTGGCAAGCCTCCTGCCTCAATCTCTCAAGTGCTGAGATTATAGGTATAATTCACCAGGCCCGACCCCAGCACTTTTTATTTTTTTGTTTGAAGTTGGGGTCTTGTCAAATTGCTAAATTGCTTAGGCCAGGCTTAAACTGTAATCCTACCTCAGCTTCTCATGGGCCACTATGCCTCACTTCCAAAGATATTTTTGAGAATAATCTGATATTTTTCTGTAGTCCAGAAACAAAATTAAACACAAAGCATTGATCATCAGCTACCTAAACATACATTAAAAAGACATCTTACTATGAAATTTTGATTTAAAAAGTTATTTTATAGCCTCCATAAAATACAACACATATACATGGTTTATTATTTGGTTCTTAGTGCTTGTGGTATTACTGTTATTCTTGTCACTAGAGTAGAATATTATTAATATATTTGCAACATATGTAATGTTTTACAAATGAGCTCATCTCTACTTCACTTTCTCTGGGTCAAATATTATATTCAAATTTTATTTACTTAATTTACTTATTTAGTCTTTTTAAAAATTTTTTAAAATTTTTTAAAATTTTATTTTTAAAGGGGATAAAAATAAACACAACAAAACAGAACAGAATGGGACATAAGAAAGCATAAATTTCAAAGCTAGACAACCAGAGATCTTCACTATCTGTCATATTGTCTCTTGCTTTCTTCCAAATGGTTGTCCTTATCTTTGCATATGGAGACCTCATACTAAATACCATAGCCAATCTTTTCACAAGATGTGTAGTTCACTGGCTCCAACTTGCTAGGCAGGGGGGAGGGGGGAGGGGAGCCACAGGATGGGGGACAGGACGACATGAGATGTCTGATTCAGCCCACATGCAGCCCACAGTCGCCCCCCAGAGATGGGAAGAGTTCCTTGTTTTCCCAGCACCCCAAGTTAACTGCACGGTGCGGGTCCCGATGCGCCAGAGTCTCTCTCCTTCAGGCCACCGAAAGTCAGCCACACTCTCAGCTGCCCCCCGGAGAGGGGGAGTTCCTTGTTCTCCCAGCACCCCGAGTCAACCGCATGGTGCAGGTCCCGATGCGTCAGGGTCTCTCCCCTGCAGGCCCCCTAAAGTCCGCCATACTCACCTGCTATTTCTTACTTTTTTTTTTTTTTGGTACCAGGGATCGAACTCAGGACCTCGCGCTTGCCACGCAGGTGCTTAAGCCACTGAGCTAAATCCCTGGCCCACTATTTCTTTCTTAAAATGGAATGGAATTGACCATTCCATTTCCAAAGTTCTGAAATGGCCAACAGACCACAGAAAGAATTCTCTTTAGGCTCCTGTTTGAAACCAGCAGCTACAGCAATCTGCTGGCCTTGCTTCAGGGCCACAATTTTTTTTTTAATTTTAAAGAGAATAAAACAAAAGAAAACAAAACAAAACAGAACAGAACAAAGCAATTCAGAACAGAACAATGCAAGCAACACAGCACTTCACAACAAGACAACAGGGCTGGGGATTTAGCTCGGTGGCATAAGTGCCTGCATTGCAAGTGTATGGTCATGAGTTCAATCCTTAGTACCAATAAAAAAAAAAACAAAAAAAACAAAAAAAATAAGACAACAGGACATCAACAGTGGCTACCATAATGTCTCTTGTTTTCTTTGAAACAGTTGACCATACCTTCACACACAACAATAGCAAACATAACAAAATAGTATAAAACCATTCAAAAGAATGAAAGCATTCTGGCCCTGAAGCAAGGTCAGCAGATCGCTGTAGCTGCTGGTTTCAAACAGGATCCTAAAGAGAATTCTTTCTGTGGTCTGTTGGCCATTTCAGAACTTTGGAAATGGGGGATTTAGCTCAGTGGCGTAAGTGCCTGTATGGCAAGTTCGAGGTCATGAGTTCAATCCCCGGCCCAAAAAAAAAATAAATAAATAAAAATAAAAAAAATTTAAAAAATAAATAAATAAATAAAGAACTTTGGAAATGGAATGGTCAATTCATCAGAAAGAAATAGCAGGTGAGTATGGCGGACTTTAGGGGGCCTGCAAGACAGACCCTGGCGCATGGGGACCTGCACTGTGTGGTTGACTCGGGGTGTCGAGAGAACAAGGAACTCCCCCGCTCTCTGGGGGCAGCTGAGAGTGTGGCAGACTTTCAGCAGCCCCAAGGAGAGAGACCCTGGCACATTGGGACCTGCACTGTGTGGTTGACTTGGTGTGCCGAGAGAACAAGGAGCTCCTCCTCTCTCTGGGAGGCGGCTGTGAGTGTGGCAGACTTTCAGTGGCCCGAAGGAGAGAGACCCTGGCATGTTGGGACCTGCACCCGGTTGACTTGGGGTGCCGGGAGAACAAGGAACTCTTTCAGTCTCTGGGGGGTGACTGTGATCCTGCCTGTGTGTGGGCTGAGAATCAGACATCTCATGTCGTCCTGTCCCCCATCCTGTGTCCCCCCCTCCCCCTCCCCCCTGCCTAGAAAGTAAGAGCCAGTGAACTACACATCTTGTGAAAAGATTGGCTATGTTATTTAGTATGAGCTCTCCACATGCAAAGATAAGGACAACCATTTGGAAGAAAACAAGAGACAATATGACAGATAGTGAAGATCTCTGGTTGTCTAGCTTTGAAATTTATGCTTTCTTATGTCCCATTCTGTTCTGTTTTGTTGTGTTTAATTTTACTCCCTTTTAAAATAAAATAAAAAAAATTATAAAAAAAGAATAAAAGCATTACAGGACTTCAAAACCAGATAACAGGAAATGAACATCTATAATATCTATATACATATATAATAGATATATTATTTATATCTATGTATAGATATTACATTTGTTATATAAGATCTATAATATCTCATTTTCCTTAAAAAAGTTGTCTATACCATCACACATAATAAAATTAAATAAAATACAAAAGGATAGAACCAGGAAAGGATTCAAGATGGCAGATTGATAAGCAGCAGGATACTCAGCCTCTCTGAGGCAGATAACTCGTGCCAGAATAAAATGTCATAGAGAGGTCTAGACAGAGGGAGATGGATCCTCTCAACCCAGGAAGAAACTAAAGGCAAAAGAGTTGGTCAAACATGCATTCCCGGGGCTACAATTGCAGAAGCTGAGATTTGCAGACACAGTACTCACCAGCCACCTGAATTCATGCTGCCGCCACGATTGGCCAAAGCAGCTCAATCTCACGACTCCAGAGCCGTGACCCACCAGAGCTGTGACCGGTGGGAGCAGCCCAAACTCGTGACTAGCACAGCCGAGACCCCCTTGGAGCACACAAAATCACACTGCTATAACTGGCCAGTGGCACTGAAGACGGAGGTAGACGAGCCCAAGGGAGAACAGAGCTGGCGAGGGACCCCACAGTGAGTGTTGGGAATAAACACCCCCATAAGAGGAGGGTGACCAACTGGATGACATGTTGGAATCGGGCAGGAGGAGCCTGATCTAGGAACACGGTGACTTTAATTGGTTGCTCCCTTCCCAGAGCAGACTGGTGGGATCTCCTCGGCCTGGGTCACGCCCCTGGCCAGGACCCAATAAACTGTCCCAAACAGATTCCCAACGCGTAGCACACACTAACCCAGTGAAGGCCCACGAAGGTTGACTGGCCCAGAAGGGAGGGGTCAGAATACACAGCCCCTGCCTGTACCTCAATGACCAAAAGCAAACAGGAGAGGGCAGAAATCCCTCGCCACCATGCCTCAGAAGAACCATAGCCAACAAGGAAAGGGGCTGGGGCCTTCACTATATACCCATATGGAAGAAACCAAAAACATGACAAGAGAAAGAAACAAAAAAAAGTTCCTATCCCAAAACCCTGAGAACATTGATCCAGGAGAGGGAAATACAAAAGAGATTGAAGGCAGCAAACATGCAACATCAGACACAGCTTCAATGGACATTAAGAGATATCTTTGGGACCTTGTAGATGAGCTCAAAACTGAAATACTAAATCAGGTAAAGCAAGATATAAGTAGATTAATAAAAGAAATGCTAAGCATCTCTCAAGAAGACACAGACAGAAGAAGGGAGGAACACAAAAAAGGAGAGAAACCTTTGATAAAGAATATAAAGAAAACCTAGAATACATGAAGCAGATTCAAAGAGATTACCAGGAAATTAAAAACTATTGAAAGCTGTCAAAACTGCTTAAAAGAAACTAAGGATAGACTATCAAAACTTGAAGGCAAGTTTGCAATGTGTGATCATGAAAGGAAAGATCTCTTAAAAATAACAAGAAAACAGGCAGTAACAATACAAAGGCTAGAAGACGACAAGAGAATCTATAATTTAAGAATAAGAAACGTGAGTGAAGAAGCAGGAATAAAAACAGGTGAATTACAAAGGCTATTCATGGAAATAATTAAGGAAAACTTCCCAAACATGGGAAAAGAAAATGATATTCGGATATATGAGGCATACAGAACTCCAGCCACCTACAACCAAAACAGAGCTACATCCAGACATATAATAATCAAGATACCAGAAATTCAATATAAAAACAGAATATTAAAAGCTGTCAGAGAAAAGAAACAGATCACCTATAAAGGAAAGCCCATTAAGATCACGGCAGACTTCTCCACATAGACCATCAGATCAAGAAGAACTTGGAGCAAAGTATTCCAAGCCCTGAAAGAAAATAACCTCCAGCCCAGATTGATGTACCCTGCAAAACTGTCACTAGAAATTAATGCAGAAACAAGATGCTTCCATGACAAAGAGGAACTGGGGGAATTTGTGACCACCAATCCAACCTTACAGAGAATACTGAAGGACATTCTAGAGAGAGAGGAAAAAAAAATACCAGGATATCAGGAACAGTGGCAGAAAGGCCTCAATGAACAGGGCAGGCAATAGAATGCAGGAGAAAACTAGACAAATAATGGCAGAAAAATAGCATAGCAGAAATGAGGCAGAGAAGGTTGGCTATAATCTCTAGCATAGATGGCCTTGATACACACACAAAAAAAAATATAGGCAGAGTAGATCAGGAAGTAGGGTCCATCAAGATGCTCTGTATAGGAAATATAATCAACCTGACAGAGGGTTTATGGACCAAAAATCAAATATGAGAAAACAATGCTCTATGTGACAGGGAACCAGAGAGAAATAGGGGCAACTCGACCACCACTTGCAGATAGGTTGGAAAGACAAGATACTTAAATACAGTAGAGAACTACTGAGCTATAACAAAGGAAAACCTTAAGGCTTTTGTAGGTAAAGGAATACAACTCGAGATCAAGTCCAGGAGCAAGAAGGTTTGGAACCACTTAGGTAAATAGCAGGTTGCCCCCCCAATCTAAAAACTGAGGAAGTTGGTGGGACCCAAAATGCTCAGTGCACCCTGTGGGAGTGAAAGGGGAGGAATAGTCTTAAAAAAGTAAGGCAGAAGATATTGTTAATAGTGTATCAGGATTTAAAACCCACATTACTCACACCTCTCTGTTTAGATGGATTATATTCTGTTCCAGTTTGTCTACTTGTACTAGATGCAAGGGCACAGACAGCTATCCCGAAAATAGCAGGACATAGTACAGTCATCATCCTTAATTTCCTAGTAACTTAATCTGAAGCCCTGTATAACTTACACTGTCTTATTATGACTGATCTGATTTGAACTTGGTTTGTTAGATTGCTGCTTTGTATTGACTGATTTTATTTGAATCTGTTAAGATTGATAGTATCAAGTTTGAGAGTATAGGCAACCACACTGTTTTACCATAACTGATCTTAATTGAATCTGGTTTGTTAGATTGCTGTTTTGTATTGACAGATTTTATTCAAAGCTGCTATGATTGATAGTATCAAGTCTGACAGTATAGGCAACTACACTGAAGATGACAAGATTCACTAGGATACCAACTCTGGTTTGATTATTATCTGCGTTTGACGTTTTACATTGTCTATAATGTTTTGTTTTTACTAATATTGTTATGTACTGTTATATTCAATTATACTGCTATATCCAAATAGGCCTGATGATATAGACAATTCTATTGAAGGTAACAAGAGACAACACAGTAACCATTGTAGATCACCTTGTATTGTGGTTTTATATGACTTTTTGGTTTCATGTTCTTATAGGAATTTGTTTTGTTTTGTCTTGCTATGTTTTGTTTTTCCCTCTAATACAGAAAGGATAAAAATACATGTAAAGACTCATGCATGTGTAGCTGTTTACAGTCTCACTGTTTGAATGTTTACTTTGTATGATTTAATTTTGTAACTTGAGCAAATATTTCTAAGAGGACAATATGTAATTTATCAACTAGTGATTTCTTACTGTTTATCTTTTTTTTAAAATTTTGTATCATTTCTACCCTTTTCCTTTTTTTTTTTTTCTCTTTAAATTAAAAAAAAAAAGGACAGGACCAATCAAAACAGAAGAACAAAAGCATGATAGGACTTCAAAGCAAGATGATAGGAAATAAACAATGGCTACTATAATGTCTCATTTTCTTCAGAATAGCTGTTCATACCATCACACATAATAAACTCAAACAGAGTAAAACCAATTAAAGAAATGAATGAAAGCATTATAAGACCTCAAAGCAACATAACAGGAAACCAAGGTTACCATAATATATCCCATTATATTTAAGATAGCTGCCCCTATCATCAGAGTAAAATCTAAAAATAAAAAGACAGAACAAAGCCAAACCTAACAAAATTGTGAAAACAATACAAGAGTTCAAGACAAGATAAGAAATTAACAGTGGTTACCAGCTTTCCCTCTCAGGTGTTTCATCCTGTATCACTCTTACGTCAACTATTTTGCTTTTGGATCTCATTAACTCCTTCTGTTTCTTATGCTTCATGTGTAAGAGTTCAAACTGTTTCATCCATGAAAATGATCCCCAGTTGGGTCCATTTACCTATAGGAGACTTGAGATTATTCTACTTTGCAGCTGGGTAGCTTTCCACTGCATGAAATATCATATCTTTCTTATCCATTCTGCAATTGATGGGCAAGTTACTCTTGCTTTTTTTTTTCTGGTCTCCTGTCACTTGGAACAATTGTTTTCTCTCCTTTGACTTTCAGTCTATAAATTTCCTTTCCAGTTGAATGTGTTTCTTGTATACAGTATACTGATGGATCTTGTTTCTTGATCCACTCTCCCTGTGTTTCTTTTTATTGCTGACCTGAGGCCATCTACATTAGTGGTTACAACCAGCATACATTGGTTTGTCTCTGCCCTGCTGTCCTCCTGCTGTTGGCCCTCCACTTTTCCCCCTTCATTCAATTGCCTGACTTGTTTGGCGATGCTCCTCTGCTGCTGTTCCTGGAACCATGGTCACCTTCATCTCTCTCTAGCATATCCTTTACACTCTCTGTAGGGTTGGTTTGGTAGTCATGAATTCTTTCAGTTGTTCTTTATCATGGAAGTATCTTATTTTTCCATCAATTTTGAAAGATAGTTTTGCTGGGTAGATCAATCTGGGTCGGAAGTCCTTTTCTTTTAGGGTTTAAAACACTTCACTCCAAACTCTTGACTTGATGGTTTGTGCCAATAAGTCTGCTGTGATTCTGATTGGTTTTCTTTTATAGGTGATGTTTTTTTTTTCTCTAACAGCTTTTAATATTCTATTCTTGTGCTTAATTTCTGGGATCTTGATTATTATATGCTTGGGTGTAGATTTACTTTGGCTATGGCTAGTTGGAGTTCTATATGCCTCACTTATCTGCATGCCAGATCCATTTCCCATGTTTGGGAAGTTTTTTTTCTATTACTTCGGTAAATAGCCTTGTAAATTCATTTGTGTTGAGCCCTGCTTCTTCACTAACACCTATCACTCTTAAATTATGTACTTTGCATCATCTTACAGCCATTGAGTTGTTATTTCCTGATTCCATGTTGTTTTTAAGAGATCTTTCCTTTCACAATCACTAGTTGAAATCCTGTCTTCAAGGTTTGAAAGTCTATCTTCAGTCTCTTTCAAACAGTTTTGCCAGTTTTCCATTGAATTGTTAATTTCCTGGATCTCTCTTTGAATTTGTTTTATGCATTGTAATTCCTTTCTATATTTATTCAAGGTTTCCATCATTTTCCTATGCTCCTCTTTTCTTGTCTATGTCTTCTTTAGACCTGCTAAACAATTCTTTCATTATGTCTGTGATTTCCTCTTTTACCTGAGACATTATTTCTGATTTGATTGCTTTTATAGTCTCATGAAGTTGTTTCCTTATTTCAGTTGCTATCCTCTCAGAGATTTCGGGTGTGTGACTTCCATTTTCTTCCATGACTGTATCTTGCAGACTTGTTCTGTGTGGGCTAGAGGTCTGAAATTGCCTTTTTCTCCTTCATCTTGACATTCTCTTGGGTTCCTCCCAACAAGCTGGTTGTGGGGCCCCAGGTACTTCCTACATTGGCTGCCCCTCCATGGTGTAAGGGGATGGGACAGGTACCTGGGTTCTTCTAACCCCAGATTTACAGGGAGGTAGCAGGGTGTGAAGCAGGCTTCTTTAGACCTGTACAGCTATACTGGGGCTTCCCTGGTGATCAGGGGTGCATGGAGGTGGGGCTGCTTCTCTCAGCCTGTGTCTACACTGGGACTCCCATGATGGTGGCAGACACAGAGGGATGTGTTTATCTGATTCTGCTAGTGGGTGGTGGCTGCCCAAAGGAACCAAGGACCTCCAACAGTGGCCTACAGGTGCACAGGGCTTACCTGGTTGTGTCCCTGCTCCTGCTGGCCACCTGCAGGAAGGAGCCTTCCGGTGGCAGTTCCCTGCAGGTGGAGGCGGATCTGCTGGTTCTCTCTTGACTGCACTGGCCACCCCAGGAAAGGGCCTTCTGTTGGCAGCTCCCTGCAGGCAGAGGTGGATCTGTCTCTCTCTGTCCACGCTGTGTGCCCATAGGCTATTTGAGACAGGGTTTCACCATGCAGTTTAGGCTGGCCTTGAACTCACTTTGTAGCCCACACTGGCCTCAAATTCATGGCGATCCTCCTGCCTCAGCCTCCCAAGTGTTGAGATTATAGGCGTGAGCTACCACACCCAGCTATGTTCAAATTTTAAAAGAGGATAATTATTATTACCACTAATACTATTATAATTTTCAATACAGAGGATTGAACCTAGGGATGCTCTACCACTGAGCTCCATCTCCAGGCCTTTTTATTTTTTTGTTTTGAGACAGAATCTTGCTAAATTGTCCAGGCTGGCCTTGAATTTTCCATCCTCCTGTCTCAGCCTCACAAGCAATGGGGATCACACACATGTACCAATGTGCCCAGCTCATGTTACCTGTTGCAATGTGTAATATCTTTAATTATTATTGCTAGGTTCTTTAACATGGCAAATTTCTGACAGCTCAGATAGATGAAAGATGCCAGGGATAGGGGCTGGGGATTTAGCTCAACGGTATAAATGCCTGCCTTGCAATCC